>JAYMTK010003190.1:0-12593 GCA_036897405.1 Pelargonium myrrhifolium | reverse complement strand
TGTCATCACCTCATTGGCTTTGTTAAGTTGCAATTGATATAATTTATATGATTTACTCTTTTTTATTATATTATTTTATTACAATAAAATAAAGGAATAAAAGGTGAATGCAATACGTGTCAGCTCGATCCTCAAAGAACAGTGGACGGTACAGTAAAACACTTGCACACACATGCACATACCACTTTCTTCGCCAATTTTCACTTTGAATTGAATTGATCATGTTCCAACTGAAAAAAAAAAAGAAAAAAAAGTAGAAAGTCCCAGAAATTAAACCTCATAAATCTAATATCTTTCCCGTTTATTAATATTTTCGCTGCAATGCCAAATCCAATGCATGGCTGTGCACAAATTGTTCACTTCTTTCTTTTTTTCCAAGAACCCACACAGACAGAGTCCACTCGGTTTCTTCTTTTTGGTTTACAGTTGTTCAGTCAGAGCTCACCGCCTTCACATCACATATAGTGCGTAGTAGCACACAACTGGACCCGTTTTGTTTTGTCAATTTTCTTCAACCGTCCACCCAATTGGTCTATATATAATAAAGGTAATCATTGTGGTTTCTCTTAATTTATTACTCATTTTCTTAACCACACCCATTTTATTAAATCCTCACCTTTTAATGTTTGTTTAATTGGGTTGCTTCGTTTTCGATTTTGCATTGGCGGGTGGGTCACTGCAAATCTTTGCTGTAATGGTTTGTCTCAGAATTGGGTTCATAATTTATAGTCTTTAATGTTTTTGAACAGTTTGTAACAAGAAATGGCCAAATTTTGCATTACTGTATATTATAAGAATTCCAAGTTGAAATTTTTATAATCTTTAGTCACAATCAGCTCTAGGGTCGGTTGAATTTGTAGTGATTATTGGAGTTTTTGTATTGGAATTGTTTTATTTCTAACTGTTGCTGAAAACAATGGCTGTAGCATCATTTGATTTTATGACCCTAATTTTGTTCACTGAAAATGACATTTTACAATTTTATAAGGTGGCTCTGGTTTGTGTTGAATTTTTATTAATATCATGTTACTGTTTCTGGTATCAGAAAATGGCGACCAGTGGGGTGGACCATGCAACTTGAAGTGTGTTGAGAATGAGTGCATGACCTTACTCTATGTCCTTTCTCTTTGGTGTTAACCATGAATCTTCCTACACCTTGTTTGTTAATATTCTTAGAGAGATCATTTTTTAAATATTCGTCTCCTACAACATTGGCAAATCAGAGATTGGTTATAAACTATATAAACATTTCTATGTTTTCATAGTATATTACTGACCTTGAGATAATGAAGACCAGGAGAGGCGGCAAGCGATCTGAGGTATTCTTTATCTAAACTCGAAGCCATTAATTATAGTTCCAATTCGCAGTGATTGATCTCAATTACTGCATATGGTTGCAGGCTTTTTGGCCTTCCATTGTGATGAAGAAATGGTTAAATATAAAGCCAAAGGCATGTGATTTTAGTGAAGATGATTTTGACACAGAAACTGAGAGCGAAGACGATGGTGCGTGCGAGTGTTGAATGCTTACTGTAACAAGTTAGTGTTGTTTTTGTGCTTTCGTGTAGTTGATTTTCTAAAGTTTTGTTCAGCTTGCTCTCTTAAGGACGCAAGAACAGATGAGGATGGTCAGGATCATGATCATAAGACTCGAGGGAATCCAACAAAATGGCCAAATCAAACAACAGGTGATACTTGATTGAATTGATAGAAATGATCCCTTTTTTATTTACATATTGTTGGTTATTTACTCTGTTGTTTTCCAAATTTTTACAGGGGGGTATTTTTGTGTTTGAGAAGTGGCTTTTTGTTCTTATGATTCTACATTTGTATGGTCAGCCTGATAAATTTTTAGATATCCTCTTCCTAATGCATGATTTCCTGTGTTTTACTGGTCCAGGTACGGCTTCAAAGGGCTATCAGTTGAGACACAGGCGAGGAAAGTCCGAAACTTTGCGTCTCCAATACATAAACACAAAGGATGTGAGGTTTGGCTTTAAACTAAGACTTTCTTGTCCTTTGCTTATGCTTCCAAGTGCTAGAGAAATGCTGATGTTCTGCTCTTTTGATTCTTACTTTACTGCCTTTTGTCAATTGGTTCTTTATAGGGTAACGGTAGGCACTTGGAATGTTGCGGGGAGAATTCCCGATGAGGATCTTGAGATTGATGATTGGCTTTGTACGGAAGAACCGGCTGATATATACATTCTTGGGTGAGTAATAACTCCCATTTTAGTAAATCCTATGTAATTGTAAAATCTCATGATTGCTGAAGTAGAAAACTCTTAATCTGGCATCAGTGTTAGCAATGATACCTATGGATATGACAACTACATAGTATTTAACATGCATTTCAATGATTTAAGAATGTTTGTGTGTCTAAGTCGCGGATGCTGATATTAGATTTATATCCTCTTCTAACAGGTTCCAAGAGGTAGTCCCCTTGAATGCTGGGAATGTTTTTGGAGCAGAGGATCATAGGCCAATTCGAAAGTGGGAATCAATCATTCGAAGAACTCTGAACAAATCTTTCGAACCTCATAGTAAACATAAAAGCTATAGTGCACCGCCTTCACCGGTACAAAGAACTTCTTCCGTTGCTGATGTCCTGGCAGATGAAGCTGATTTTCACCCATTAGAGGCAATGAATGACGAGTATGTTTGTGGCTTGGAACATTACGGATTGAAGAATTTGCAGTTAAAGAGAATATATGGTATTGATTGTGACAGTAGACTGGACTGGCCCGAGCGTTCATTAGATGCAGCTGCTTCTTACTCCTCTAGTGCAAAACTGCGGAAAGTATTGAGCAGTTCTGCACGAATTGGATTTGATGGGACCGCGACACCACCGATGTTTAGTTCTCATAATTCTACACTAGGTGGGGGATTGAAAAGATCACACCATAGTTCTGGAAACCTGGACTTATTACGGATGGAGCAGCAAGACAAACCTGAAGATCTTGGTCGTATCTCTGATGTTTCAGACCAATTATCTGAAAATGAAGAAGACTTTTCAGCTGAAATTCCAAAGGAGGAACATGATGATGGGTACATAAAAAATAATGTGAAGTCACGTAATAGGTATGTTAGAATTGTCAGCAAACAGATGGTGGGGATTTATATTTCGGTTTGGGTGCGTAAGAGGTTGAGGAGGCACATAAACAATTTGACAGTCTCTCCTGTTGGAGTCGGTCTTATGGGCTACATGGGAAACAAGGTAGTGCTATTCTTTCATAGAACTCGCACATAAACATTCTGTGGCATATCACTATTTGCTGTTCCCAATCAATTAATGAACATATTTTCCTTTACTGTTTATGCAACTAAACTATGGTTTAATGATGCAGGGATCGGTTTCTGTTAGCATGTCCCTCTACCAATCACGGCTGTGCTTTGTTTGTTCTCATCTGGCCTCCGGTCAGAAGGACGAAGAAAGGCGTAACTCTGATGTATCAGAAATTATAAGACGTACTCGTTTCTCTTCTGTCTTTGATTCGGATCTACCACAAACTATTTCATCTCACGAGTAAGCATCTCAATTTTTTTAATTGCGCTATTGTGTGCAGTTTAAGAAAATTAAGTGCTAGTTATTGTTAGATGCTGCAAATTGAGGAGGTTTAAAGTAACTAAAGATATTGAGATGGATTGTCTCACTATCAATGACTAAACTGTGTTTAGAGATTTGAGCTTGTTAGTACTGATAATATTCTGCAGTGCAAATTACCTACTATTTCTAATAATTCAATCTTCTTTCTTGTTACTGTACATCTGTATTTTTTAGGAGTATAAGTTTGTGTTCTGTTGATTCTATGTACAGTCAGATATTTTGGTTTGGGGATTTGAATTATCGTCTCAATATGTTGGACAAAGATGTGAGGAAACTAGTTGCTCAGGAAAAGTGGAGTGAACTTCTCAATTATGATCA
This sequence comes from Pelargonium myrrhifolium, assembly GCA_036897405.1. NCBI lineage: Eukaryota > Viridiplantae > Streptophyta > Magnoliopsida > Geraniales > Geraniaceae > Pelargonium > Pelargonium myrrhifolium. Next base: position 8,668 of record JAYMTK010003190.1, on the reverse strand, counting down.
GGTGAGACTTCAATTCCTCTTAACATTTTCATGATTATGGTATATAAACCGGATCTTGTTAGCATTATGGGGTCCCGAATACAATAATAAGATAACATTTGCAAAGAGAACTAGACATTATTGCCTTTGAAAACCAGAAACAAAAGCGTTTTCTTACATTTGTTACTTCACTGAGCTCCAAACATGTAATTTGGTAAATTGTGTTATGGATATCCCATAGTTTACTGTATTTTACACATATGATCTTTCTTATTTATTTATTAAGCAACATACTGCTTATTTTGTGATGTAAGTAAAAATGTTCAATGGCATCCTATGTAATGTGGCAGCTAAGAAAAGCACTCCACAATGGGCGTGTATTTGATGGATGGGAGGAGGGGCTTATAGATTTTCCACCTACTTACAAGTATGAATTTAACTCTGATACATATGTTGGTGAAAACCCTAAAGAAGGTGAAAAGAAGAGATCTCCGGCATGGTGAGTACAACTTGGAACTTTGCGAAAATCGTAAAATCTGAAATTTAAACAAGAGATTGATAAAAAGTTAGGCAAGTTATCAGTTATGCATGAGCCTTTAAAATTGCTTCATAATCTCTTATCTATCCTAAGCCAACTTTTGTGTATCTTATGGATTGGTCACCTTATATATCAGTTAATAATCATGAAGGTGGTATGTTGTGCAGGTGTGATCGTATATTATGGTCGGGAAAAGGCATAAAACAACTTCATTATGGACGAGCAGAAAATAGGCTTTCAGATCACCGACCAGTTAGTTCAATCTTTTCACTTGAAATTGAAGTCTTGAATCACAATAAGTTGCACAAGGCTCTTAAGGTCGCCCGTGCAGCAGTACATCCTGAAATTTTCCTTGATGAAGTCGGTGAATTAGATCCGTAGAAGATAACAGGTAACTAACCCCACTACATCCTAAAACTACCCTTTAATTAATTGGTCACAGTTTGTTATGCCTTGTAGAAAATGGTTTTGCTCATTTGTGAATTCGGAAAACATAATGAGTTGCTTATAAATTTAGTAATTTGAAATTGTCTCTCAAGCAGGGAACTGAAATTCATTATAGGGGTTTTGGGAGATTGCTATGAAGCCACCCTCCAGCAGCATCCCAATCCAGCCGTCTAGAGATGTGCAAGATTCATCAAGCATTTTTGAGACGATACAGAAGACTAGAAGTTATTTGTAAATTTAGTTTTGTGTTACTTTCGTTTCGCCAAATTCCAATGAGAACAATTAAGTTAACACGTGAAAAAGATAAATGTATACATCTAAAGTTAAAATGTAGATTTTCTTCTGAGTATCTGCTGAGAATTGTGCTCTAGTTCTAGATTAAGTCAAAGGGTTGTAGATGCTCTCTGTATATTGGGTATGTATACTTACTTTTATATTGCAGAAGGAACAAAATATGTGAAATTTGTTTGTTTCTTTTCTTTTTGGGGCAAACTCTGCTTTAGCTAACTTTTAAGGTTGCTGAGAAGCATGTCCATATTCAGTGATCATGTGCATTGTACAGAGTTATTGAATATAAAGGTAGTTTTGTTCCGGGGAGATCTACGAGAAACAATATTCTCATTGCTCAGGAATTGATGCATAAAATTCGCATCGGGAAAAAGGGGACTGGGTTTATGGCTCTGAAATTGGACCTCGAAAAGGCGTATGACAGGATATCGTGGGATTTTTTGGAAGAGACTCTCAGGTTTTTCCGTTTTCCCCTCCAATGGATTCGTTTGATCATGTACATTGTTCGCTCTGTTGATATGGCCCTCTTGTTTAATGGGACAGTCTCTGAGAATTTTAAGTTGCAGCGAGGCCTTCGGCAGGGGGACCCGCTTTCGCCATATCTTTTCATTTTGTGCATGGAGAGATTGGGAAGGTTAATTCAGAAGAGGGTTGATACGGGGTCATGGTCGCCTATGACTGTCACCCGGAATGGCATTGGCATCTCCCACCTTTTCTTTGCAGATGATCTGATGTTGTTTGGGATAGCATCTTATGCTCAGGCTATTGTCATCAAGAATGTGTTAGAAGAATTTTGTGACATGTCTGGCCAATGTGTGAGCCTTGCTAAATCCAAGTTCATCACGTCGCCTTCGGTCCATGGTCAGTTAAAGCGCAGAATTGGTTCAGTTTTGGGTATCAGGGCAACGGAAGATCTGGGTATGTATCTTGGGGTACCTTTACATTGCTGTAAGCCTAATGCAACAAACTACGCTTTTATTGTTGATAAGGTGAGATCGAAACTGTCGGGTTGGAAAGCTAAACACCTGTCTATCGCGGGTCGCACTACTCTCATTCAGTCGGTCACCGCGTCCATGGCTACATATATCATGCAAACGGAATGGCTTCCAAGGTCGGTGTGTAATAGTATTGATGCTTTAAATCGAAGATTCTTGTGGGGAGGTCATGAAGACAAGAGGAAATTACATCTCATCTCTTGGGATGTAGTTACGAATAGTAAAAAATCAGGGGGTCTGGGCATCAGAAGAATGGATTTCGTCAATATGGCTATGTTGGGCAAAGTTTGTTGGGAAGTTGTTATGTACCCAAGGTCGCTCTGGGCTCGTCTTTTCCACGAGAAATATGGTCGTGGGGGAGCAATTCTAGCGAGTAATTGTAAACCTGGCGCTTCGAGAGTTTGGCGGGGTATCTCGAAATGTGCAAACTTACTTGAGGCCGGCCTTGGTTGGAGAATTGGAGACGGGGAGCTGGTGGATTTTTTCAGAGATAGGTGGTGTGGAGACTGCCCGCTGGCTGATTTTTTGAGCTTAGAAACTACGCCCGATATGAAAGTTTGCGAATTTTTCAAGGAATCTGGGGGTTGGGATGTTGAATTGGTTCGTGCTACGCTTCCTGGGGATTTGGCAGAGTCAGTCTTGGGTATCCCGATCTCGTCCCGGAAAGCGTCGCCGGATAGAATTGTTTGGAGGCTTCACAAATCGGGTAAGTACACAGCTAAATCTGCCTATGACTACATTAATTCTCTTTCTTCTTCTACTCCTTCTGGGAACTGGTCTCACATTTGGAAATTCAAGGGCCCGTTCAAATGGCTGTTTTTGTTTTGGTTGGTTAAACACGGCAGATTGCACACGTCTCGGTTACGTTTTGAAAGGGGTTTGGCAGCGAGTCCTTTATGCTTTCGCTGCCAAACCCAAACTGAGACTGATATTCATCTCCTCCGGGATTGTGACGTCGTTAAAAGTATGTGGTTGAAATTAGTTCCTCATAAGCTTACTGCTCGGTTCTTTTCTTTGAGCACTTCGGAATGGCTGGATTGGAATCTGGATCTAGCTAGTTTTAAGATTGGGGATCTGAGTTGGGGTTTTATCTTTGGTGCGGGAGTCTGGCTTTGTTGGAGGTGGAGGTGCGCTCAGCTTCTCCAACCAGATTTTGTTCCTCCCTCTGTATGGTACACTGCTGTTTTGCATGAAGCTGGGGTGGTTCATAGAGCTTTCTCTATGAGAACTGGTATTGAGAAGCCCAAAACTGTTATACCGATTTCGTGGATTCCGCCTCCTGAGGGGTGGGTCGAGCTCAATACTGATGGGGCGAGTAAGGGTAATCCGGGTCGTGCAGCCTGTGGCGGCGTTGTTCGCGATAGACAAGGCAGGTGGCTAATTGGCTTCTCCGGAAAATTGGGTATTTGTTCGGCTTTCGTTGCTGAGCTGAATGGCCTTTGCGCCGGCCTTCGGATGGCTTGGGATGGGGGTTGGAGAAAGGTTAAGACTGTTATTGACTCGAACGCTGTGGTCGAGTTAATCTTGGGTTCGGAAACAGGGGATTGGTCGTTTGAAGCCGTGGTCGAGGACATCCGTTCTCTCCTCCGGTTGGAGTGGAGGGTGGAGTTGGCCCATGGCTTTCGGGAAGGAAATTCGGTTGCTGATGGCTTAGCTAACTTGGGTCTTTTGCAAAATGATCAGTGGGTGGTTCATTCCAGTGCTCCGGCTTCGGTGGCGGACCTTGTTAGGGACGACGTCAGAGGCATCTCCAAGATGAGAGCTGTGTTGGCGTCTGCTGGTGGCTAGGGCCTTGCCCTTTCTCTTTTTTTCTTTTCGTTGTTGTTTGCTCTTTCCTTTTTCTACCAAAAAAAAAAAGAATATAAAGGATGTGCTTCATTTTCTTCTGTCTGGTTTTGTGTGTGTAAAAGGAAAATATTGTATGGGATTGGTAAAATCTTCAGCTTAATCAGTAATCAACCTAGTGAATGATGCAGTTAACAAGCAATTTATCAGACATCATCATAGTATTGGGAATCATTATATTTTCTTGATGGGATTTATTTCAAATATAAAGTGAGTGGTCAAAAAGTAACAAACATCTACAACTTGAGCTACACTGATAGTTACATGCATTGACAGTCAAATTGGTTGCAGAATGTGATCATTTTGATTTTTCTTCTATACATTTGGTAACATCATATGAGAATGGTTCTTGAAACACAGCCTGATAAAAGTACTGAGCAAAAGTTTCTATTTGGCGCACAAGTAGCTGTTGGTTTTAGCAACTCAAAGACTGCAATATTTCCAAAGCACAACCTCAGCAAAGATTCCTCTGCCGTCCGCAACTGAATTGTTTATGCGACGTTGATCTTAAGGCAACAAACGAGTATCTGTACCGGACATAGACATACATATACAAGGATACAAGAGACCGAACATAGGGAGGAGCAAATGGAAGGTGAGAGCAGAAGAGAGTATGGTGGGTCTGTCCCTGTTGAAAATGTTCAGCATCTTGCTTCCAAGAACCTCAAGAACATTCCACCTAGGTATCTCAGACCAGAAGTCCAGCTTGAAGAGGTTGTCGCAGACGAGTCCCTTCAGGTTCCAGTCATTGATTTGAGCAAGCTACAACCAGGGATGAACCAATTGGACCATGATGAAATGGGAAAGCTTCATTTGGCTTGTAAAGAATGGGGCTTTTTTCAGGTAACTTTTTCAGATCAAGTTTTCATTGATTATATATATAGGAAAGTGGTTTTCAATATTTGTGATCAACATATATATGTATGCAGTTGGTGAATCATGGGATATCAGAAGAGATAATTGAAAAAATGAAGGGTGACACAGAGGAGTTCTTTAAGCTCCCACTGGAGGAGAAGATGGTTTGTGCACAGCTTCCAAATGGCATAGAAGGCTATGGCCAAGCATTTGTTATGTCTGAGGAGCAGAAGCTTGACTGGGGTGACATGCTTTTCCTTTTCCCACTACCTGCCTCTCAAAAAAAGATGATGTTCTGGCCTCCCTCTCCTTCCACTTTTGGGTAATTAAGTTATAAGCCACTTTTGTTCACTTGTATATGTATCAGTTTCTGAGTGATTAATATAAACAGATCAACACTGGACAAGTACTCTGAGGAGCTGCAAAAGGTTTCACTGAGCCTGTTGAGGTCTATGGCCAAGAACTTGGGTGTTGAATCTGAGAAGCTTGCAAGGTTGTTTGAAGATGGATCACAAGGGGTGAGAATGAATTACTATCCACCATGTCCTGAAGCAGAGCAAGTAATGGGGCTTGCTCCACACTCAGATGCTGTGGGATTGACTCTGCTGCTTCAGGTGAATCAAGTGCAAGGACTGCAGATCAAGAAAGATGGAAAATGGTTGCCCATCAAACCAATCCCAGGTGCATTCATTGTCAATGTCGGAGACGTCATCGAGGTATACATACATACATACATATGTACGTATATGGATTAAATAGTTTTGTCTTTCATGTACTGACACAAATTTTTTTGTTTTAACCCCCTAATTAGTGTTTTGACTTTATTGAGTCATTGTAAACGTTTATTTTTATTAACTAAATTTATTCAACCGGTTGTAACCGGTTTGTAGGTGTCACGTCAATATTTTTGACACATCATCATGCCACGTCAACTATAGGGTCCATATGTGTTTCATTTTTTTTTACATCAAAGACAGTCAAGAGTCAAGACGTTGTTGTTTTCAGTGTCGTTTTGGTTGTAAATGATTAAAAAATGAAACGGCAAGATGACGTGGCATGTACACGTGGACTCCGTATCCGAAGTGGTGTGACGACGTGTCAACAAATCTTGACGTGACACATGAAAATCGGATTTAGCCGGTTGACTCAGTTTAATTCATAATAAAAATGGTTTACAATGACTCAAACAACGCAAAATCCTAATTAAGAGCTAAACTAAAAGACATGTCAGTTCAGGAGAGACAAAACCATTTAACCCTAAATATATACACTACTATTTTGGTTAGACAAGATTATATATGGTTAGTGATTTGTGGTGTTATTTTTGTTTGATATTGTGGAGATAATGAGCAATGGGGAGTATCCAAGCATAGAGCACAGGGCAGTGGTGAACCCAAACAAGGAAAGGCTTTCAATTGCTGCATTTCACAGTCCAAGTTTAAGCACCAAAATTGGTCCTTTGCCAGATCTCATCAACAATACTGAAGCTAAATACAAAACTATCAGCTCTGAGGAATATGTGACACTTGTGGTGACAAGTAAACTGGATGGCAAAAGCTTGATGGATCATATGAAGATGTAAAGTTCATAATCATCTTCATATTTCTCAATGAAATTGTGGAAATGTAATACCATATATGTGAGTATATTATTACAGCACTGTTTTTTTTAGCTCATAAGCAAGAGTTAATTACGAGCTTTTTTGATTTTAACCAAATACTCCATTCGTTTCAAAATGTGCATAAGGATATAAGAGTAAATATACCACACTAACTACCTTCTTCATAATTCTCAAAATAGAAAGAAAAACACTCATTTTGGGACCGATGAAGTATATAAAGAGCAATTTGGTGCTCATGAACTCGTTTGACCAACTTATGAACTAATCCAAACACCCTCTTATTCCTCACTTGTCTCATTCAGTTACATAACTTTTTCTTTTTCTGAGCGAACATGGGCGATCAAAATCGTCGGGGCAAATTATCAAATTTACCTCAATTTATGGTTACCGATGTGACTATTTTTATTAAGTCAAAATAAAGATGCTAAACGACGTCGTATAAGTCTTCTTTTTTGTATGTCAAGGTAAGGGGGTAGGCTGGTGGGCCTAGTCTGGTCTTCAGCTGGATCCAAATTTAAGGTGGAGCATGGCTTGGGTCCGGTTAGTAACCTGGAGCCTGCGAAGAAAATGCACTGTTAAGCGAAGTTCCGGATGTGGATCCGGGATATCGCCTCCGGCGTGAGACTCAGTCTCTAATCCCACAAACGGGGTTGTAAAGTTACCAACTATGTTTTCGTGATCAAATCAGTTTATGACTGAAAGATTCAACGAAGAACGTAGGAAGAACGCAGGAAGAACACGAAGAACAATTGAGTGTTTTCGTGCTCTTCTCTACAGAAATGAAAAGTATATTGACCGAACCTGACAATGTTGGTCTGAGACTCCTTTTATAGAGTTCAAGTTTACCTAACACGTGTCGCGTCCTTATTGGTCGAAATTCTGAGGTGGGACCCGTCTACTAGGCACCCTGCTGGATCTACTCACCAATAGGGGCGCCTAGCTCCCTAGGGTCGGCCACCAACCCCCTCTTGGTCGTGGGTTCTACCCCCTTGGCTGGGGTGTTGGTATGATCCCCCTATGTTGGGGGTTGTCTGACTCCTTGGACCTCCTGCTGAATCTACTCAATAGCACGCTAAGTGTCTTCTTGGACTGATAGCATGTAGGTTGTACCCTGTCTTGGACTGTAGGTCTGTGATAGCCTGCACTAGGTTGCTTGTCTCTAAGCAGCCTGCCTGCCCTGGGCTACTTGCCTTAGGTAGCCTGTCTTGGGCTGCCTACCTTAGGCAGTCTGCCTGTCTTGGGTTGCCTGTCTTAGGCAGCCTTCTTGCTATGAGCTGCTTGCTTTAGACAACCTGCTTGTCTTGAGCTACCTATTTGGGGGCAGCCTGCTTAGTGAGACTTGCCTCTGTTGGGCTTCGCTCACTGGCTGGGTTTTCTTGACCCACGCCTCCTGGACCTCCGAGTCCTTTCAGTTCGGGTCTCGAATTTTTGGGTCTCTTTGACTTGTAGCTACGCTGACTCTTTGACTAGTCGCTTGACCACGTGTGGACTACTCAGTGGCTAATTATACTTCTAATTTTTTTGTGCATTATCAGTTACATTTTATAATTAACATGTTCAATACAAACAATATAATAAGTCATTTTTCAAACATTATCGGGGTTGGACAATCATTGGGATTTTTTATTCACATATGCGTCCTTTTGCACTATTTTTTCCCTGGGGCCAAAAAATTTGTGTACAAAATTATTTTGTTCTCTGTCCTCTGACTTCTATAAATGTTGGCTATTGCTTTTTTAGAGTACAATTAAAACAAGGGCCGCATAGTTAGTTAGCATGTTCACCGATGACATTTTACACTAATTATTTAAAAGAGAATGTTCGCTTACGGTAATATTTGAAAGGGAGAATTGCATATACTTCCTCCATGTTTAAGCGTCTTCATATAAACCCCCTAATGAATTTTCGCTAGTAAATACTCACCCAATATTGCACAAAACCGATTTTTCTGTTAACTTTTAATTTTGATGTAAAAACACCAAAATACCTCTATCTTTATAATTGTATTATACTCCCTCCGTCCCAAAATGAGCGTCTTGTTTCATTTGCATTTTTGTCCCAAAATGAGTGTTTTGTGTCCTTTTCAAGTAAGTTAGTTAT
>JAYMTK010003189.1:0-12595 GCA_036897405.1 Pelargonium myrrhifolium | reverse complement strand
ATATTTTCATTAACCACTGGAAACAGTTGTCCACAAATACAAAGATATATAAGTTAACTTATGTCTATCTAAGTAACCAAGGTCATCAATTGGGCAAGACCACAACTTTACCATAACAGGCCTACAGGGCACGAGGTATATTTTTTCTCTTAAAATCACTAACCAACCTCAATGCTGGAAAGTAGAACAAAAAAACTAAACTACTAAAAGTCCAAACATAATAACAAAGACAATAACTAGAACAAAATTCAAAACAGTCCAAAACCTAATAAAACAACAAAATAAATATTGGAGCAAGAAGGACTCCAATACAGTGATCCCCATCTTCAAACTGCCAGGATGTTCTACCCTTCCACGACCACCTCCTTTCCATTTTTTGTACATTGATTGACTTGTCATCATTCTGATTGCTGGCATCTCCAATTTTTCTCTTGATTGGCACCATGTCCCATTCTGCATTCTCTCTAGCTTCCACCTCCTTCGGGTCAACCAACATTTTTGCCCTGCCCAATCCCTCTCCTAAAGAGGACTTCCAATCTGTTGGTTCTGTTTGCCTGTTGGAGCCTTCAAATAAGACCCATATGCGCTCTCAAAACTCAGATCCTTATTCATGTACACAACTTTTCAATTGGGGTCATCATGCCCCATAATACCACAAACGAAACAGAAATGTGGAAATTTTTCATGCCTGAAATGGACCCAGCTTCATTCCCCACCCACAGCCTTGATTTTCATTTTTTTTACTTAATTTGAACCCGCACATCCATCTGAGCCTTGATACAAACATAAGAGACCCTATTCCTCATGTCCATATCAACAAAATTTTCAGTTCCTATCCACGATCTCCTCACAGATTGTCTTTGTCCTGAACTCCTCCGATAACGAATGCAATTGAACCCATATAGCCAATTCATTCAAATCAACCCTAGCAGTAGTATCCTCGGGTTTCAACAGTCTACCTATGAATGTATAATAATTATTAGCCCAAACCCCCAACCTCCCCGCACCTTAGCCACATCCAGCTCATGAAAAAACTTAAACAAAAAGCATTGCTCTCCCATTTCCTTTGTTTCATCCGGCACATTAGCAGATCGAACACCCTCCATAGGCTTCTTGTGTGAAGCCATTTTCACTTTTATCACATTGAAGTTTATGAATGCTTCCGTCATAAACCTGCCCACTATTTTTCAACTTTTAACCTGCTCCCCTTCACCGGTATCCACTATCTCAAGATCTCCAAACCCAAGTCTTCATCCTCCATACACAAATTCTCAAAATTCGGGATGTTGTCTATAGCCATTTCTACTCCACCAAGAGAAAAAAAAAAGTTCATACAAAACATAACAACCCCAAAAATCACAAATCGAAACATATCACTTCAACGATTCATAGTCGCCGATCTCCTCCTTGCATTGCCCTCCTGCCGGTTACCGCTACCACGTTACATCCGTGACCGGTAACCACATTATGTCTAAAGTCTCACCAAAGTAGCTATAACATACCCTCGCCGTTGTAGCAAACAGAGACTGACCATCGTGAGCCACCAACACGCCCAAAAGAAACCCTAACAACATATTTTTTTCTCTCGCCTTCAACCTACCTCCTATTTTCTTCACTTTTTTTTATAGTGTTATTTAATAAATAAAAAATATCAACATTAATTGTGCTCAATTTCTTACTATTAAAATTTTAAAATTGTCATAGTTAAATTTGTTTTCTTTGATATGATTTAGTTTTTTTTTACACTAAAACACTTTATTTTTGATCTAGTCTTTCTTAAAGTAATTGTGTCACACAACCTCTCAAGACCAGCCAATGTATTATGCACATATAGCCAAATAATAATAATAAAGAATAAAAAACTCATTTACCTTGGTGCATCAAATATAAATTATGAATCATTTAAATTTGCTACCATAGATACACATAAGAAAGTGCAACTTCTTGATCAAGAGAATTGAAGAAAATTAATAGGAAAATTGAAATAACCTAAATCAGGTTATAAAACTATAACAAAATTACTCATGGAATGGAACCACAACCACAGTGGCAGTGCTCTTCCATCTCCCAAACAAAATACAACAATAGTAGCATCTGGGATACATCATAAGAACTTTCAGATGACAAAAAGTTTGAGAAAAAACACAGCTTGTTTATCTTCTCAATGGCAGTAAAGTCTGATCACTGAATCGGCACCAGCAGTGAATAGCCACGGCTGTTTTGGATGAAACTTGCAGTCCAAAACTCCTGAGATACAATCACCAGTACAAATCAAGTTATGTATTTGAACTTTATGTTCTTTCAAACCCAACATAAAATTCAAGCTACTCACCTCTTCCATTAGAGCTCTTGTGTCCTCGAAGGATCTCCAGCGGAATAATACGAGGATTTGTGTTGAGATCAGCAAAAACCATTCCGTGAAAGACATAGGCAGTGCAATCATCAGAGCATGATGAAAACAGAGGGAATTTGGGATGGAAGGCCACATTAGTGATATCCTTGTCATGATTCCTGAAATTTCCAAACCAATGTCAAAGACTACAACCTCCATAACAAGCAGGAAGTCAATAAAGGCAAATCGTATACTTTCTCTGTCCCAAAATAAGTGTCACGTTTCCTTTTCAGTAAGTTAGTTATGCATGAATTATCAATAATGTCCAGTTAATTAGCATCCCTTAAATTTGTTATAACACATGTACATGTCCTTAATTTTTCTCAAATATATAAAGGAAGACACTTGTATAATGGTCAAACTAGTTTCCTTTTTTTAATTGTTCTCCATATTATCAAATGTTGAATAAAATAACGCACTAGTTGATGATTTATGTTCATTTCTTGATCATATTTCTCTCGGTTTTCCATCGAGGGAAAATTATTATAGATGACATACTTGAGAAGTCGGTAAGGCTTAGCTGAAAGGTCCAGGTCAAACCAGCACACTTTTCCCTCTTTGCTGCCTACAATGACATTATCACCTGCAAAGGAAGTACACTTAAGCAAATGAGCAATTGAAACAGCAAAATAACAAATTCCTATCCACCATATAAAGGATGTGAACATCAGTAAGGAGTTGGAACATGCCTTGAGGATGGATCGCAATGGAGGATACTTCACGGAGTCCAGTCTCCAGCTTTTTAATGGTCTTTCGCTTAATCAGATGATATAACCGAACAAACTTCTTTGTAGCGATAAAGATAATTGATTGAGTAGGATGGAAAACTGATACAACTGGAAGTCCGCGCAACTTGACTTGAAGTACTTGGCTAAACTTCTTAGAGAGCTGGTGAATTTGAATTGCTTTTGACTCACGTAACAACCAAGTTAAGAAAATCCATGGACACATAATCTCTTGGTCATGTATAAATATCATAGAGTAATCACGTATAACAATACACAAGACATAATAAAAATAAAAAAGGATATCAGCTGGCATTGTTGCTGAGAAGTAGTCTCCTTTGCGATGCCATTCTACTGAAGAGACAGTCTGTAAAAGCCCATTAAAGCAATCAGATATTTTCCCAAGAAAGCATCTCTACAGTTTTAATTACAACATAACAATACCAAAGAGCTACCTGCAGGTGAATAAAAGGGGAAACTAACCTTAAAATGTCTTATCTTGATTGCGCCATCAAGCTTGTCATCTTGAAGCCAGCTCACAATGGAGGCCCCTATGCATGTGGAATGAATTATGAAAAGTCAGAAAATAATCACTTGATGCAATTCTAAAATCAAATAGCTAATTAGACAGACCAGAGTCATCTGGAGCAGTGGCCTTTTCAATGTGCAGAAGCTCTTTAATATTTCTCTGCTGTTCTTCATTCCCTAATCCAGTGTTCAAAATAAGTACATCTTGCCCCCTGTCAAAAAATAGTTAAAAGTCTCAAAAAAAGAATAGATCATATTCAAAAAATTGCAAGCAAAACACACTACATGCAATGCAATTAGCCTTACACAGATACTGCCAAGATAGGAAGCTCAGACAGGGGATTCCACGTCACACACTTGACAGGTTCGCCAATCTCAAAAACTTTAAGACATCTGGTAGTTTCGACCTCCCAGATACGCACGGTTCCATCAGTTGAACCTTTACAAACATGAGAAATGATTAGATCCACCTCCAAAAATACTTTGAATTCCTCACTGAGCATTTTAAACAAGATCTAGGAAAAATATTCAAACCTGACGCAATCCACTGCCCGGAAGCATCAGTGGAAATTGAAACGACAGCATCTTCATGACCTCTATATTCGAGATAACAAGCTACTGGGTATGGCTTAAGATCTTTTTTGCTTGGTAGCTTGGGCAACAAATCTTCAAGCTCGACATGAATCTGGAACATAAAAATAAGCAATTTTATTGAGGTTGGTTCACCGGCAGAGTATAAGCACTAAGACAGCATCAAAAATATAACAAGAAAACCTCTTAAAGAAGAAAAATAGATAAACCTCTAATTTATCTGTTTATGAGCATAAGTCTCCTACTTACACGTTTTTTCCGAACTCTGGGACACAAATATAGATCCAAGCAGCGTTCAAAGGCCTCCTTCAAAGCATTGTCATAAGCCGGTATACTTCTTAAAGATTTATGACTGAATGAATTGAAAAGTATTAGATGTTACATGTTCAACTATCAAGCAAGAGAAACAAATTATAATTTGAAGCATAGCTTTAACTGCAGTGTTTTTACCATTTAGGAATGAATTTAGGGCGGTCTTCTTCAAACATAAGCTGATAAGAATTTATCTCTTCTTGTGTTGGGACATATTCCATAGGAGGATTATATGATTCACCATGATCTGCAAGCTCAAGTATAAAAGTTCTCAACTCAGGATGAATTATCCATTAAAAAGGAGTTTATCAAATAATCAGTAAATGAAATCAGCACCTGGCAATTTTGCCTTTGGAGCAGGAATGAAAGATAGATGTGAAGCCCTGTCTGCTGCACTGTCATCCTCCCACAAGTGACCGAAACGTGGTTTTGGTTCTGGCTTGTCAAACTTAATCAAACCCTTGCGAATAGCCCTTACATATGCAACAACCTAGAGATGCATAGAAAATGTGCCAAAGATCAAGTAACCATGCATGAATTTCCAGACTATACCCTCCAAGCAAAAGGCCATGCAAGTTGCCAAAGATAATAATAATAATTAAAAAAAAAAGTTCTTACAAGTGCGGTAGAGAACATGTTGATGAAAAACAATACATTCTAAAATGAGTTACCTTTTTATTTTCCCATTTTGAAGGAATGAATCTCCTTTTTGGCTCAGGTGCATTTGACAGTGGATGCTTTGCATCATCCCATTTAAACCAATCAACATAAGGCTGCATTGAAACAATGAGATATTAGCTTCAAGCAGAAAACCAAATACAATTACTGCCGTGGAAAACAGATAGAAACTGATGAAGGTAAATTGATAGACACTACATACTGAATATTGATCAAACTCTGCATGTGGAGCCTGTCCTTTGAGTAATCTACGTATGAGTCTGGTTTCCTCTTTTGTCAGTTCTACTTCTTCATCGTTATACTCATCATAGATCTTACGCCTGATAAATAATAATAGATTAAGTAAGAAAACATATAACAAGCTGAAACCAGAACATAAATACAATGTAATAATTCATCAGGAAAAGGTGCACTGCTAAACATGATTCACTCTACTAAATACGTGAAATACACAGTAATGTATAGTGGGTCATTGTCAGTTTCTATTCAACCAGAGGGGTATATATCCAGTCAAGTCACATTATCTTTAACCCAATGAGTCCTCTCAAAACAATGGAAAAAGAAAAAAAAGAATCTATTGTAAAGTGACTCCCTAGAAAGGATATTCAAAGAGCACATCTAGTAAATTAGGAGGCACTAAGCACAAGTAGAAAATGACAACAATAAACACAGTAGTTACATGCGATCATAGCCCTAGCTCATGCTTCTGACCTTACAGAAAATAAGTAAAACTACATCAGTTTTTAGCAACGCAACATGGAGAACTCTTGTCCAAATCATTGAGTTACCAATACCGGCAAATTTTGGATCCTAGATAGAGGGAGTATGAGGCAAGAAATAAATGGGTACTCACCAATTTTTGGAGTCATCCACAGTAGCAAGAAAGGTATCCAATTTATCTTGTCTTTCTTTCTTTTTTATCTTCTTCCCGGTAATGTCATATCCAATATGTTTTTCATCCTTGTACCACACCAAGGGAACATCTCCAATTGTGTTTCGAGGAGCCACCTGTTAAAAACAGAAAAATGACGGGTCTAAGCTTCAAATCAAAATCAAGTATGTTAATACTAAATAACTTCATTCACTTCCACACACTCGAAAAAAAAAATAAAAAAAAATACAAACCTCATCTTCTGATGAATCACTTTCTTCAACTTTATCATTGGATTCAGAGTTTTCACTTAGATCTTCATCATTATCTGAACCATCATTATTGTCTTTGTCAGAATGGCCCTGTCATAAGAAAGAAAAACAGTTTTATCATTTAACGGGACAGAAAAGATAAGGAATTAAATCCATTGGTTCTTCACTACTACTTGCAATGAAGGTGAGGTGATAGTCCGAAAGACAGTTATTGATAAAGTGAACAAGCTGGAAAAGAGTGACTTGCTCAAATAACAGACTATAGTAGCTAGTAAGGTTATTAAGGACCTCCTCATAATAGATGACTGTGAGAGTGAATAAAGAGCAACATCAAAAAGTACCAAATTCTCAGAACTACTGGGTTCAGAATCTCACGTTTTTCAAATTTAGGAACATAAAAATGATGAGCGTTAATTAAGTATAAATAAACAGAATGCAATTCGCCAGGTACCTCATCTCCAGAGGATTGACTTTGTCCATCTTCTGAATGTCTCAGTGGCTCACCATCCTCAGACTCATCATCAGAAAGCTCCTAGAATCACAAAACCCCAATTAGGCATAAAAAAAATGCAGTCCTCAATTATTCAACATATATCAATTTGAATGCAATTAACACGTACCAAATCCTCGGAGGATTCACCTTCACTTCCACTTTCTTCATCGTCGGACTGGCTCACGGATCCATAATCTTCAGACTCGTCATCCCCAGAAAGCTCCTGCAACCACAAAATTTAAACTCGGCGTCATATTTCCCAAATTCGTAAACATTTCTATTCCAATAGGCTCCATGAGCATGTAAAAGGCACCTGGTAGTCCGAATCCGATTCAGAGCTAGACGGTAACTGTTCTTGAGCTTGTTTTGCTCTATCAGTCTGTCGTTCAGATGGGACCAATTCGGTCTTCTGCTTCTCCTCCTTGTTCTTCGAGTGCTTCTTGTCCTCTGCCTTTGCCTTCATAGGAGCTTTTCTGTCGACCCCCATTCTCTCTACCTCGCTTTTTCTCTCTAGAGTTCCTGCGCTGAAGCAGAGAATAGAAGAGAAGAGAAGAGAGGTGGTTAGGGTTTTGTGGGAGGTTTAACGTTGTAGCCTGGCCTCTGGAGTCGTATCGTACTACGCATAGATTGTGTTAAACCTCTCTTGGGCTTGTTTCAGGTTGGGCCTCACCATCGAGTTGGTCCATGGGCCTTTTCTATATTGATTACTAGTATATTGTTTTCAGGCCCCAAAAAGTTATCTATTGTTCTATTTTTCATAATAATAATAATAAACCCATTATTTTTTTTTAAAGAGTAAGGGTTAAAACGAAGGCCCCCGGAAGAACCGACGGCGGACTTAGCTTGGAGAGCGATTTCGATGTTAGTTGCAGTTTTGGATGCAAGCTTTGGTTTCGATACCCGGGCTAGGGAGCAGTTCCGCCTGGATTGGATCCGGTTCTGGGGCCGGGTTTATGGATTGCTAACCCAAGAGGTGTCATATTTAGTCTCATCCAATGATGCATGTTTAGTTAGTTTTGGTCAGTTTCAGGGGTTGGGGATGTTCCCTAACAACACAAGTCTGTGGTAACAATAATAGTGTCGGCCTTAATCAAACTTTGGATCTAGATAAGATTTTATTGTATTTAAGTTCGATTTTGTATCCGGTTGAGACTATATTAATGCAAGTGGTGTCTTGTGTCCTTTTTTTCTTCAAATAAAAAAAAAGAGTAAGGATTAAAAAGATGTCAGTTTAGTATTTGTCATTAGTTTAATTTAACCGAACGTTAATTTTGTTGACGCGGAACTGATATGTCATTTAAAAATAATTAAATGATAATTTTTTATTTCTAAAAATATTTTAAAATTTTAAGTCGACTACATCAGTATAATGAAATTGCGTCAACGAAGTTAACTATTTAGGGCTTAGTCAAAATTTAAGGAGTAAAAGACAACTTTTTTTTGAAAGTTCAAAAACCTTCTTTACCTTAAATTCTTCTTAAAAATAAGTTGTTGATAAATTGAGAATTCTTCGAGTCTGTTTCAACTATATCACAGTAGGACAAATGAAAAGTAACTCTTCCTTAATCTTCCCATCAAAATTATTATATTGAAAACGAGACATTAGCAACTTTTTATTTTTACCATAGCGTCTTGAGAATTTAATTGAGAATTCTTTTGGGTCACTGTTTCTTGTACCCAGAGGAATTGGAAAATAAACACAAGTTCAAGAGGGTTTTCATTTATTTATTGTTTCTCCCTGAAAGAGCTTTAGAATGGCCTCAATTTATTGAATAGATCAAGTAGACAAACAAACATTAACAGAAAGTACAAGGTGCAAATGGTGAAGCCACAGCAGCAAAAGTCTGTTTCAGCTCTATTGTTTTCCACTTGGCCATGTCTGGTTTTTCACTGGTTTGAGGATGGCTTCAACTTCGGCTAGAGTTTCCTTGTCAATCCCGACAGTGGCCAGTTCTACAGCAGCAGCCACATTCTCCTCAACCTGATACCAAATACCGTCTGAAATGGTCAAAAGCATGCTAGTATAATAAGCCTATTAGACATCAATATTTAGTTTGTTTTTCCACCAATCATATTGTGAATGTAAAAGGAAAATTGAGTTTTCTTGATGTGTCGATCCATGGCATCACATAGTTTTCCTCAACTATGTGAAGATAATTAAGTGGTAATGCATATCAAATGAATGCTAATCCAACTAGGCAGCTGATGGTACGCCGATCATATCTCAGGATACTAAAGCAAACTCCGAACACGCTATGAGTAGCTACTTTGACAATTGTTTAAAAACTTTACACTGGTAATGAGTGAGAGGATAATCGGGAACAACTGACACACTGAAACATAAAGCCAGAATCTGCATTCCCTACTCATGGTTATCTCCTAGAATATAAAAAATTCATACTCCCTCTATCCCCAAAAGAGTGTCTTGTCTCTCTTGCATTTTTGTCCCAAAATGAGCTACTTCTTTCATTTTTAAGAAGTTGGTTATGTATGAATTATCAATAGTATCCTCATAATATATCAGTTAGTCGAGTTTGTCACAACACATACTCGTGGGGATGCACGAGGAAATGTACAACACTAACTTAATAATTTTCAAAAAGGAAAAAAAAAAACTCATTTTAGGATGGAGGGAGTAATGTTTATCTTTACTCAAATCACTCTGGCTAATACAATACTCACCATTGTAAATAGAATATGTATGTGTGTGTGTGTGTGTATATATATCAACATGCAAAGACTGAAACATAATTTCTGATCAACATCAAACTGAAAATTTGAACATCTCAGGACACTTGTTCCATACTACAAAAAGGATATTTAAGGAAAAGCTTCACTAATCCATTTCTTAAACATAACCAACTTTTTATGATGTCTCCTAATATCGAGCCACCCTAATTATTGCAAACTTTGAGATATCCCAGCATAGTAACTGGAAATAATGTTTGTTTTCATATAGAGGGAACTAATGACAATGGCTCTATAAAAAAATTGTGGTTATTCAATATCAGATGGTAATGTCATCTTATGGTCTTAGAAGATTCTTCTTCTACATTTTGGTTTGTGACAATGCAATTGTATGCAAGTGATCGTGGAAAGCAGACAGAGGAAGAAAACATATAGGCCAATACCAAATAATTACAAAAATATGAACTGTATACAACGGAAGTTGTGTGAAATGTGAAGATAAAGCTTGAGATGATTAGCCTATTCAACATGATTGCAAGAAAAAAAGAAAAGAAAGGAATTTATTGTTTTTAACTTTATAAAGTATGGCAACTAAAAAAGGACAAATTCAAACCTGTTTTTTGGAGTTCATGCCTACGAGTACTGATGAAACTTCCTTATTTATCAAGCTGTACTGCATAGCTAACTTGGAAATATTCTTCCCCTTCTTCTTACAATGGGCAGCAGCAGCTTGGCAAGCAGACTAAGAGAAACAAAAATGGGTCAAATTTCAAAAAATGCCACCCATCCACACATGAGATACACGTAAATTGCAAATCATTCAATATAGGTGTAACTGTTATAATGATACTCCTAGCTAGATACTGGAAATACAAACACTATTACTGCCTTTATAAATATGCAGCCTATCCACATGATCGTTTTTCAGCAAATTGACTAATCAGACTACCTTCAATTTGGCTAATTTACATCATGGTCCAGTTTTATGATTAGGACTAAACCATAAGAGAAGCAAAACTATGCATGCCACTCTGTGCCCATTCAAATTACTAGTCAAAGCAGCATTTTATCACCACTCTAAATACATCCAGTTCTAGTGTCATTAACTCATTTTTCTCTTCTTATAATAACATTATTCAATTTAAAGAACTTTGTTTATATAGAACTGTTTTTTTTTTTGTTGAAAGAATGCAGCCTTTTCATTCTGTGACATCATAGGATTTCATTTTTATTTGACAGACAAAGAAATCACACCTTGAGGTCTGGCGAAGCTGGGTGCCACTCTGGAGGGCCACTCTCTGTAAGCAGTCCCATTGCAAGTGGAGAAGCACTAATCACACCAACACCCTTACTATTCAAGTAAGGCAGTAAATCTATTAAGGTTGAATCATTAATACTGTAGTGGCAATATGATAGAATCACATCAACTGAACCAGCTGGAACCCTATTGAGTACATATGTAAAAACATCCAACGGAAGTCCGGTGATACCAATGAAGCGGATCTTCCCTGCTTCCTTCAGTTTCTGAAGGGCAGGAATGGTCTCGCTCACAATCTGTTGAAGGGACCAAAACAAAACCAACCCAAGTTTCATCATTTCATCTCATATAAACAAACAATGAAAATACTCAAAGATGGTCATAATTAAGCACCTGGTCAAGAGAACCAAATTCAATATCGTGACATTGCAGTATATCAACATAATCCAACTGCAACCTTTCCAAGCTCTCATCGATGCTTCTAGTTACTCTCTCCGCACTAAAATCAAATCCCTCAGCGTAACGCCCACACTTCGTAGACACAATATACTCATTTCTTGGAGCTCCTACTGCTTTAAGTGCCATACCAAGCATCTTCTCCGACAATGTTGCTCCATAATACCTTTAAAAAAAACATATGTGCATTGCAGAATTGATGGATCAAAAATGAAATATTGCAACAATCAAACTCAGCAGTTTCATATTTGGTGACTAACTGCGATGATTATTAAAATTCTCTTAGAATCTAAGAAACCAGTCAAAGGTTCCACCTTTTGATCTTTAAATACATTTTCTCTGAACCCAATTGGGATTTTTTTTATGTGTGTCTCAAGAAAATAAATAATTTCCGTTCAACTTTCAATCATTTCACAAAATCAAACCTTTCAGGAACTCAAAATTAAGCTACTGACTCTGACGATTTCCTGTACAATCCAAAATTCCTCCTCCTTTTCCCAGCAACCAAACAGAACATTACACAGAATTGGAATTAAAAAGTGTATATTACATACGGAGAGGTGTCGAAGAAGTTGATTCCAAGACGGAAGGCTTCGCGGACGGTTGCGATGGCTTCGTCTTCGGAGACGGGACCGAAGACCCTTCCGAGAGGCGAGGCTCCGAAGCCGACGGAACTGAGCTTGAGCCCAGTTTTGCCCAACTCCCGGAACTCGAGCTTGGGAGTGGGTGAGGCCATGGCAGATGTGGGTGGGAGAGAGCGTTTGGGTTACCAGACGGAGAGAGTGTGTGTGGAAGAGGGAGATACCTGAATAGCTAGCTAGCTAGCTGTCAAGTGAAATTCTCTACATCTACACATGGGTGATTTCACTATGGGTCCCCAGAAAACATACCGTATCTTTTGGGATGATTGAAGAACTACATCTTCAATTCCTAGTTTCTTACCCACCAAAGTTTAATTTTGGATTAAAACAAGGGTTAATTATACGTGGTACTTTTGTATTATATAAGATTTGTATATGACTACTCTAAGGTTCTATTTTAATTTTTGACTACCTTGTACTATGCATAGGGCCTCTCGTCTAAAAACTGTCAGTTAAGTGGTAAAAAAACTAAATTACCCTTGTTGTATAATTTATAATTTTTAAATATAAATAATAATAATTAAAAAAATTAAAAAAGAAAAAAGAAAAAGAGAAAGAAATATGCTTTCCCTGCTCTCCACTCTCATTCTCTGCAGCACCAGCACCGTCGCTGGCCGTTCCTCCGCCGCTCGGCCTCGCCACCTTTCTCCGCCGCTCGGCCTCGCCACCTTTCTCCGCCGATCAGCCTCG
>JAYMTK010003188.1:0-12565 GCA_036897405.1 Pelargonium myrrhifolium | reverse complement strand
CTGCAAGTAAAAGTCGGTTATAATGGAATATATGTTCTTTGAAATAGAATGAACACAGAAGATGCAACAAAGAAAACTACTTATAATGTATCAGCTTCTTTATGTGAAGCTAGAGATTCCCTAGATTACATGTCTTATTGAAGATTTGAATTACTTTTTTGAGAATTTATAGTAGTATCCCTATAATGTTGCACTCTCGAGATACTAACTTCTTATAGGTATAATTGGATAATATTGGTATTTCATACATAACCAACTTCTTACACCTATTTTGGAACAAAAATGCAAGAGAAACAGATTTTAGGACAAAGGGAGTTTAATATAATAATCACAATTTCTTTACAAGAAGAAGATTATGCTACATTCAATCTCTCAAGACCAACAAATAAAAGAATATATGGAAGTATGAAACAATACAAACAGTATTATGAAATTTCTTAATATATGGAAGTATGAAACAATACAAACAGTATTACGAAATTTCTTTTCCTTTTTTTTTTTATAGAAAATAGCTTCTAGTTTTTAGTTCATACCGAATCTGCAGCAGCCTGCAGCGTGACATGATCGCCCCACTCGCCACTTCTAGTAATATTCATGTTGAAGGGTAATTAGTATGGCCACATACAGCCAAGAAACCTTAATGACAGAAAAAACACCAAAGAAGAAAAGTTTTCAAATAATACCTTGACATATTGTCCAAGTAGTCATCATATGCCATCGGAACATACCCCTCATAAATATCAGGATGGGATTTAAGCTAATAAAAACAAACAAACCATTTTTTGCAAATCATAACCAGAAGGATATGGACTATATTAAATGTAAATATAGAGATCAATCTCATTAAGTCGAAGTGCTAATGCATAAGGAAATCAAATTAACCTGATTCACAACTTGTCGTCTCACAAATTTGTGGTGCTCAGGTGAGCGATATAATTGATCTGATAATGCAAGAAACTGAAAAGAGAAAGGGTTAATGAATATACAACGTAACAAATGCTCTGGTCAATCCTATTCAGATGGAACTGAAACAGCTCACCTGACAATTACCATCTCCTTGAACCTTGTGCTCGATGAAGTCGTATAATTGCAATCTAGATTACAAACATTGTTCAGCATTAAACGACAGGAGAACAAATGATACAAAAGCCGACCAGAAAGAACCTCTTTCTAGCATATATCTCTTGAATTTTAATTCCCCGGTAACCATATATTGCTAGAAAGACTGAGTTTGGGGACAATACCTATCCAGCAACCGCTGATAATCTGAAGTCACTTCATCAGTGGAAGGCATTTCACCATTAATTCTAGGAACATGCTGCATGCAACAATTTAAGAGGATGAGTGGTTTAGTGGGGCTAAATGTATCCTTTCAAATAAAAGATTGTCGTGTAATAGACAAGTTGAAAGATGAACAACCAAACTCCAAATTATATGTTCATAGGCTGTTCCAAGAAAGCATGAGAACTGTTTTAAGAAATTTTAAGTTAAGCTTACAGGAATAGGAATCATTTGATTCAATCTCTCGCCAACTTCCCCATCAGTTACATATTCATCACTTAGCTCCAACGAATAAGAGTACTCCTCTACATCACCAGGGCTAGAACAAGAACTGGAGGTCCCCACATCGTCAACTTCTTGAAGGCCACATCCATGGCCTGCACAAAGTAAATGAAAATAACCAACTGATGAATAAAATGGAAAGGCAGTAGCTTTCTGATATACCTGAACAACAGTTCCCCGTTGATTGATTTAACCATTCATTGGCATGAAAGGACGGTAGCAAGTGGTCCTCTCTTGCTTGTGAATAACCAGATTCATCTGTAATTGCAAGCTGAGAAAGTTCTTGATGAAGGGCATGAGGATCTTCGTGGCTGCATTCTGTATCATAATGATCTCTTATATATTGTTGATGATAGATGTCATGTGCATCATGTTGAACTGGGTCACCATAGTATCCAGAACTGTAAACTGGGGGATCACCATCAAGAAGACGGAGACCCCACTGAAGAACATCAAAATCTTGCTCATATATGACCATCTCTTTTTACACAATATTTCGAACAAGAACTGTGTCTGCTTCCCAGAAACACTGAGGTAATATAAGACCTGCCCAAAGAGGTTATGGTAATATAAGACTACAAGAGAAATGTACCATCGAGACAGTAAGTATCAAATATCCAGATTTCATCAGAAAAAGGATCTATACTTCAAAATAATACTGCAGAACAAATATAGAGATGATCGTTAAATCGTAACATGGCATAGTAGTTAAATTTCCCAGGAAAACTGGAAAGAACAAACATCAGCACCAAACCTTCAACCAGTTGTTCTAGCTTAAAGATGAGTTTCGAGAAGTAAAAAACAGAATGAAAATCAAATAAACTGTGACATTGTTTTCTAGAAAGCATCACCCCAGAATAAGAGGGGAATCAACAGTCTTGTTCAGTTATGCATTAGAGTCAAGAGACTGAGCTTAGATCCATCACTGAGCAAATGCCTGAATCAACTAAATCATATCTCTGCGATATGTAGATATTTTCCTGATCTAGCATGATGGATAGGAGAATCTAGTTCATCAGACAAATGCTTTCAATGAAGAAACAAATTAGCAAGGACTGAAGAGATATGTTACCTTGAGGTAGTATTTGTCACATTGATCTTATGTACAGGCTACACAACAATTGACCCAACTGTCACCCTCATATTTTTCTTCCCAAAGTATGACAATTTTAACACCATTCACTTGTTAAAGACAAGTGACAAGTTGCCCAAACAGACGAACTTATAAATGAAAACAAAACAAAAATAATAATAGTTCTGCCTATGAAATTTGACTATAGCCTTTGAAGAACTCAGAAAACAAAACCCAGACTTCACAGCTGTATCCATCAATTTTCATAGGATCATAAATAAATCAGAACTCAGAGATAATAAATTCATCTGGCCATCAAATTTTGACTATGTTCTTAAATTTGAGCTACCATTCTACCACTGGCCATTACATTAATTGCTCAATAGCAGAGTCCACTAAATGAACTCTTAATTTCTTATCTGCTTCAAAGCCATAACCATCACTAATTCAATGGAAAGTGGAAACCACGTCATGTTCTCCACCATCTGACCTTCTCTCAGCTCATTTATTTTTAAAACAAACGATTAACAAATGAAGACGTTGCATGTACACTTCCTGTCACAAACTCTCAGTAATAACACCCAATCAGAAAAAGAAAAGAAAAAACTTATTAAATACTGAAATGATCAAACTAAGCACAATTGGACACAAAATTAAGCAACATGAGGAAGCTAATCAAACAGAAAGACACAACTCAATAACAGTAGACAAGCATAATATAATCCGAACTCAATACGTACAACATTCCACATCAATTTTAATATCATCAGATCACTAGACACAAAATTAAGCAAGAACGAGGAACAAATCAAACAGAAAGGCACAACGCAGTAACAGTAGATTCGCATAACATGATCCGAACTCAATCCGTACGACATTCCCCATCAATTTTAAAAACAGAACAAAACACTCCATGATTAAACTCTCACTAATAATACCAAATATATAAATAAACAAATTAGAACTGAAATGATCAAAGGAACAACTCAATAACAGTAGCCTCGCATAGCCTAACCCAAACTCAATCCGTGCTACATTCCACGTCAATTTTAGAAATAGAATGAAACACTACATGATCACTCTCAGTAATAGCATCAGGTCACAAAAAACAAAAAAACAAAAAAAGAAACAAAAACCTAAATGATCAAACTAAGCACAATTAGACACAAAATTAAGCAAGCGTGAGGACACAGATCAAACAGAAAGGCACTACACAATAACAGTACAGAATCCAAACTCAATCCGTACACCATTCCTCATCAATTTTAAAAACAGAACAAACACTATATATGATCAAACTCTCACTAATAATACCAAATATATAAATAAACAAATCAAAACTGAAATGATCAAAGGAACAACTTAATAACAGTAGCCTCACATAGCCTAACCCAAACTCAATCCGTGCAACATTTCACATCAATTTAAAAATAGAATGAAGCAGTCCAAGATCAAACTCAGAACTAGCACCAAATCACACCCAAAAAAAAAATCAAATTAAAAACTGAAAGCACAATTATTAACCAAATTAAGCAGCATGAGGACACAAATCAAACAGAAAGGCACAGCTCATTAACAGTAGACTCTCATAACCAAAACTAAACTCAATCCGCGCAACATTTTACATCAATTTTGAAAACCGAACGAAACACTCCGTGATCAAACTCTCAGTAATAGCACCAAATCACAAAAATTCAAATTAAAAACTGAAATGATCAAACTAAGCACAACTAGGAACAAAATTAAAGAGCATGAGGACACAAATAAAACAGAAAGGAACACCTCAATAACAGTATACCTGCAGAACATAATCCGAACTCAGTCGGCACAACATTACACATCAATTTTAAAAACAGAACGAAGCACTCGCTGCACTCCATGATCAAACTCTCAACAATAGCACCAAGTAAAAACTGAAATGATCAAACTAAGCATAATTATTAACACAATTAAGCAGCATGAAGAGGCTAATCAAACAGAAAGGCACACCTAAATAACATTAGACTCGCATAACCTATAATCCGAACTCAATCCGAAAACACCAATTCAAAAACAGAACGAAACACTTCATGATCAAATCAATTGCAAACGATCACATTCCAAAACAAACAGAACTCACCTACGATTCAACGAGTATAGATTCAAAACAAAGCTCGATACGTGAAAATCACAAAACCGCTCTTAGTGTCTGTATGATTCGAGCACGAAGACGACGATGATCGATCGAGCAAGCCAAGCAGCAAGCAACAGAGACTGTAGAAAATGAAAATGGCGTGTTGCACGCGCCTTTATATACCGTTGGCCGGAGCGTTAACCGTCGAGCAAGTCTCCGAAGTGAGCGACGGATTTTGTACGGACACTGCGATTTTTTTTTTTTCCTTCTTCAATGGGAAGTTATAAACTGACGAGACCGACTGTGAGTTTCTTTAGCGGGTTTTTTTTTTTTTTTTCACGGGAATTTATTGGGTGACTCGCAGCTTGTGAGTGGAGGGAAATCGGACGGTGTAGAGTAGATTTGGGACTTATTTTAAATACTATTGTAAAATCGTACGGTCATGCTTGCGTGATTTTTTGGTCCCACTCGTTTCTTTAAATGAGATCAGCAGTTTGGGCCTGGGGATTCAGTTGGACCCACCACATGGGTGTCATTTATGATTAGCTAATTATATGGTTTTAAAAATTAGT
This sequence comes from Pelargonium myrrhifolium, assembly GCA_036897405.1. Classification (NCBI taxonomy): domain Eukaryota; kingdom Viridiplantae; phylum Streptophyta; class Magnoliopsida; order Geraniales; family Geraniaceae; genus Pelargonium; species Pelargonium myrrhifolium. The sequence goes on along the minus strand of JAYMTK010003188.1, from coordinate 7,245 downwards.
AACAATACATGTAAATGTTCCATATTCGTTGTATATTCTAAATTTGAAGATGATAAATTGCTATAAAATTGTTCTAAATGCTATAAATAGTTCTGACCTAAGTGAGTGATTTAATTATTAGAGAAATTAGGGTGCATGTATCAAATTCAAATGTTGATAAGAACAAAGTAAAAAAGAGAAAATGGGATTTATTATTTTTATTTGATAGTGGAGGCATAGGTGTAAGTCATGACAATTGGATTAATGCATTTGAATATTTGATACATTAGCTTATAAAATCCATATTCACAAGCTTATTAAGATAGATAGATGTATTTTCAAAAAAAAAAAGATAGATAGATGTAAAATTGAAATTTAAGAAAGAGTTTCATCAAATCAAAATTTGGATTTGAGTGTAAAATAGACAAATTGGTTCAGATTTTCTCAATCTGTCCTGAACTAATCCAATTCAAAAACTAATGGGATTAAAATCGAGTTCATACGAGTTTAGATCTTAATTGTTAGTTCTATGTTTACTGCTACACTTCAAGTCTAATTATTTTTATTTGAAAGAGAATTGATACACATACTCAAATCATATGTATTTGTTCTTGTAACTGATGTACGCTCATTCTATCATCTAATTTTCTCGTCATCATAAGACCATTTCAATAATTTATTACGATTCAATCTCTAAGACATTCATTACTTGAAAAAACATGAGATTTCTTAAGATCAAGCCATTAAATCATCTTTCTGCAATCTAAATCAAAAGCTCATGTGGATGGCTCTTGCATTCATGCATGCACAAACTCAATACACAAATGAATCTTTTGCATTAATAACAAGCATTCAGTGAAGTTTCTTAGTTCTTACAAATTCAACACGACTCGCAGGCTTCGCAGCACGCGAACAGAGCCCCGAGCTCAGTCTCATTACATACAACACTCCCATAATACCCTCGGCGTCTACATTCCCGGAGAATCAAATCTTTCCCAACTCACAAATATATAATCCATCCATAACCTTCCCGTGTCCTCGTCATTGAAAGATAAACAGATTTTGCAGAAATCAACGAGCTTAGAAAAAGCAAAACTTCTATTACAACATGTATTAACAAAATTTACGCACCAGCCACTGTAATGTGCGATCAGCATGTCGTTACAAGCTTCGATGTCCAATTCCGAACAAACTGCCCGCTTTCTCCAATCCTCAAGTCCACAATTTTCCTCTTGTTCTTCGTTTTGGCATCCCGGGAAGTCTCAATTGGTGCCAAACCCTTCAAGGGTCTTCGAGGACTCTCTGTTTCCGTCAATGCCTCTACAACCTGATTCACCATTCCCAATACTTCGCTCATCTTTGGGCGGGACTTTCGGTCTCTGACCAAGCAATTGTTGGCCACCAACGCTAACTTGTGGGCCGATTTGAGGGGAATCTTTCCTTCGAGCCTCGGGTCTAGAATCAGCTTGAATCTTCTCTTGTCGGATAAGTAAGGCTTCACCCACTCCAAGAGCTTTTGCTCGTTCTTTGGGCGGTTTCGGTCTATAGGGCGCTTGCCGGTGATGAGTTCGTAGAGGAAGACACCGTAGCTCCACACATCGCTCTTGCTAGTGAGACGTCCAGTTTGAATGTATTCCGGGGCAGCGTACCCCAAAGTTCCTACAACCTAACGAATATCACGAGTTACATTGATGCGATAAATGGTCAAAAGATTATCAAAAGAATGATTTGAACCAGAGGACAAATGCAAATTACAAAAACACGGAGGAGACTACAGTAACGAGTATCCAATTATTCGGGGATAAGGAAGTATTGAATGACAGATCAAATTTTAGAAGCATACCGCTGTAGAGACATGGGATAGTCCTTCATCGGGGCCCAACCTAGCCAGTCCAAAATCGGACAGCTTTGCATTCCAATTCTCGTCTAGAAGAATATTCGAAGATTTAAAATCCCTGAAGATTATCTACAATGATATAATGAAGGAAAGTCATTGTCATGTACAATATCATGCCCACCGAAATTTTGCACTTGCATTAGCAACTTAACGAATAAAAGAAACTGCAATTAGAAATGCTAGTTCTTAACACTACGAGCAAGCGACCATGCCAGTAAACCTCAGTATATTAAAGGACGCTAAGGTAGTGTTTGGATTAAAAAAAAAAAATGAAATGGGAATGAGATTCTCATTCCAAAGAGACTAAAAAGTCAATAATCAAACATGGAGAATGAAAGTTTCAATCCCATTCTCATTCTTGATTCCCATTCAAAATCAAAAAAATTATTCCAAACGCTATCTAAGTTCCATTCAAGTGCAAGCTCAAACGTAGAAAAAGGTAACAGAAAATGGAAACCTGAAAATCCATTTCTTCGTGAAGGTATGTTAAGCCACGAGCAGCATCTTGGGCTATTCTCAGTCTCATTGCCCACGGAAGAGGATCTTGTGACCTAGGTGACAAATGGTTGTCAACACTTCCATTAGGCATGTATTCATACACTAGAAGACGTTGGATCCCTCGTTCATCGTCCTCGGCACAGTAGCCCACTAGCTTGACAAGGTTTGGATGCTCAACTATCCCAAGAACATTCACTTCCGTCACCCATTGCTTGTGTCCCTGTCAACCGAAGACATGGGACAGTGTTGTTAAGCACAAGCAGAACATTCAATTCTCTCGCCCAATAATTTGTTTACCGACATTAAGATGCAGATATATGTTGTATGGAGGAGAACAGCTAAAGTAGAAGACATTTCACGAAAAATTGTAAAAAACAGATCCATTTGGCTAAAAGCCTCTATCAAAGAGTTAAAACACACGAAGCAATGTAGAGGCCAATTTGTTTCATAATGTGTGGAATCAAAAAGCATAGCTAATAGTTTGTACATCAAAGCAATGCCAACATAATTATTCTACTCCTTCCGTCCAGAGCGTCCACTTTCCAATTTTTGCGAAGATTAAGGATGAGTTAGAACTAGACTTTACCCCTTATACCCTCAAGCCTCATGTGCTCTTGCGGTAACAAACTCAAGTGGTTCTAACTGACTAAAGGGTATAATTGGTAATTCATCCATAACTAACTAACCAAAATAGAAAGTGGACACTCATTTTGGGACGGGGGGGAATATATGTTTTACTAAAGCCCATACCACGAGACTATCACCATGGTTTAGTTTCGGGAGGGTCATTAACGGACCCAACTTTGCCCTTTGCTTTTGCAGATTGGTTGTTTCACTTACTCGAACTTGATCTCAAGTTCAAAATTCAGCAACTTTGCCATTGCCCCCAAAGCGACACAAACCCGTGAGCTCAAAATCACAAGGCAACAACCTTGCCATTGCACATACTCATTCGATAGCATTACTAATAGAAACAAATGCAAAACAAGCAAATATATATGATGGAATCAGTGCCGACATAGTTATTCTATATCTAAAAAGAAGCCTTGCCTGCAATGATCTTCTGCCGAGTTGTTTCACAGCAACTTCAACTTTGCTGGATGGGTCTTCCAAGCTCTTGATCAAACCCTTGTAGACACACCCAAACCCACCCTCTCCAATCAATGCCGAGCGGCCAAAGTTTTTTGTGACTGATTTGAGCTCCGAATATGTGAACGCTCTTAGGTTACAGGGTCGATTAGACATACTAGGAAACGAGGGTCTCGCTAGAGATTCAGTGCTAGTATTTGAGATATTCTGAGAATTCAGGTCAGATCCAGATCTCCCAGTTTCACCTTCCATACATCCTGAAATCGACTGACCCGACATTCCCTTCGGGCTCTTCGGTCCAGACTTCTTATCTTCATTGGAAAATGAGAAACACTTCATAGCTATCAACAAAACAGACCACCAAATCTAATCTGCAAACCCAAAAGGCAGAAAAGAAAAGCACACAATTACTAACACCCAAATGCACAACAAAATTGCATATGAGAAAGAGAATTCATCAATTCTACATCAACAATTCTACTCTTTACATACACAAATTATCAATGTAAATGCCAAATTCAACAATTCTCAGAAATGGGTTCCTAAAACCCACATGAAAACTGACCTAAACAACACTTTCTCTTCTAGCCTCCACCTTAAAAACTCTGAAGTCTTGTTGTCTGAACAAAAAGCCCACTTTTTACCAGAAACCCACAGAACTCTGCAACTTCTAAAATCAAACCCACATGAAAACTGACCTAAATAGCACTTTCTCTTCTACCTTCCACCTCAAAAACTCTGGAGTCTTGTTGTCTGAACAAAAAGGCAATTTTTTTTTTTTCCAGAAACCCACTAATCTCTGCAACTTTTAAAACCAAACCCACATGAAAACTAACCTAAACAACACTTTCTCTTCAAGTTTCCACCTTATAAAGCCTCGTTGTCTGAACAAAAAGCCATTTTTTTCCAGGAACCCACTAAACTCTGCAACTTTTCAAATCAAACCCACTTCCCCAAATCTCCTTTTTTCTTACAGAACTCATAAACAACAATCATCAAGATACTAATTTGATACACTTAAAAACAGACAAAACAAAACAATGAGAAAAATTGGGAAAAGAAAAGGACAAAACTCACCTTTAGAATCAAGGTCTCGTTGCAGAAACTGAACACACCCAAGAGCTAAAAGTGTCAAGCTTTAATGGAAATATGAATGTGAAAGACAAACCCACGAGCCCTGTGCCTCCAAAAAGACCTTGAGGAGGAGGAAGAAGAAGAACCGTTCAATGATTTGAGGACAAGTCTACGCACGGAAGCTGGAAGTCATGAGCTGACCAAGCAAAGTAGATTTTATCTTAATATAAACTATAGAGATTAAAATATTTTTGTTTCATTGATTTCATTGTTTTATCAGCCATGGAATCTTAGTGTGAACGAGGCCATTGAAGAGGAGACCGATTGTTACCTTTTACCCCATAGAGACAAAAGGAGAGGATGTGACCTGATGAGACCAGAGCCAGTGGACGAACTGGTCAATTTGTGGTATTTTTTTTCTACTAAAATTAAACAAATTGGTTAGAATTTGACAAACAAATTAAATTATAATAAAATAATTTTTTATGTTATGACGTAATTTTATGCATTTTTATGACGTGGAAAATTGTCCATTTCATGAAAGTTTATTATATGCACAAATTTGAACCTATGTGATTTCATTGACTGATGTGATAATTCATTTGTGTTGAATGTGGACTGTCTTCACATATTAATACGTTCAAGATAATAAACATAATATGTTTAATACAATAATTAATAGAGTTGTGTGACAAAAATATTATCAAAAACATTTTATACGATAGAACCAATATATTTGATACGACATGATTTCATATGTGTATGTATTTTTTCAAAATGTGTGAGTTCAAACACACTAATTTTGAATCGTCTACGGTACAATTTGTTAACTCCAAATGTGAGTGTTTTCTCAAATAAAGGCAAGTTTTCGATTGGAAAAATGATTAAATTATAAAACCAAGTTAGATACCCAGAAAGCAGCATCAAACCTTTCCAGAAGCTAAAGGAAACATCATGACTTCGAGTTCTCTAGAATGGCCAACCAAGCCGATCTTCATGAATAAATTTCATATCCTTATAGCCAAATACATATAGATTAATCCTTACAACCAAAATTAAATCCCCAATTAGTATCGTTGTTTAGAGGGTTAGGGGATGTGTGGGTTCGGAGTTTAGATATAGTATTAGTACTATGGACTTCGAAACATTGGATGTGACCAGCAGGTACTATGAGAAAAATCCTACTTTTGTGTTATGAGTTTTGGTTTTGTGTTAGTAGCTACTTTTAAGCTATTTTATAATAAAAGTAATCAAGCGTGGATATGATGCTTGGAGTGTTATAGTTGTGTTAAGTTTGCACGATGGTTAGTTCTTCAAATATGAAAGAGTTCGGACCATATACTGGTCGTTAGGGGTAAGGTAATTTAAGATCCTATTTATCTATATCATGTAACGATGGCTTTTGCTTTCTAGACCCCCGATTTGACCTAGATTGAATTTTACTCAAATTCAAAAATACATTTGTCTCATATCAACTAGATTGTGCGGGTTCGGAGTTTAGATATAGTATCAGCACCACGGATTTTGAGACAATGGACGGGGCCAACACGCACTATGAGAAAAATCATACTTCGTGATTTGGGTTTTGATGTTGTGTTAGTAGATATTTTATAATAAAAGTAACCAAACTTGGATTTGATGACTGGAGAGTTTTAGTTGCGTTCGAGTTTGCAGGGTCTATAACTGTTATGCGCACTAGCTTGCGAATCGCGGCTGCTGATCCTTCGTATATGAAGGAGTCCGAACTATATACTGGTGGGGAAGGATAATTCGGAGTCTCGATTATCTGTATCTTGTAATGACGTTTTTTACTATCTAAATCCCCAATTTAACCTAAATTGAATTTTAATCAAATTCAAATAGACATATGACCCATATTCAACTAGATTGAACCTCAAAAATAAACTAAAATAGAACTCCATACTATGAACTTCCAACGATCTTGTCACTAATTGCTAGCGTTTTTTAAAATTAAATACAATATCTTGAAAAAAAATAATTAAAGGTCCCACTACATTACTATTTATAGATGGTAGTTGGGAGTTGGGTCCACGCTTAAGTCAATAAACCAGTAACCTGTCGATGGGTGCTTGTGCAATAATGTTGAAAAAATACAGGAACTGTGACGTATATTAAATTCTCAAAATCATTGGCTGGCACTGCGACAGGCAGATGTACACCTGCGCACCACCGCGACGAGACTTGCGGATTTCAGTTATTTTACCGTTACGTTAGTTAGTGCGCGCGCAAATAATAGTCGTACGGATCCCAGAAATTCATGCGACCCTTTGAGCCTAATTTCTTGGGATTTTCAGCTTAGATCCGATCATCGTCGATTTCTCGGATCTCTGTCCAAATCCGACAACCTCCATTGCTATTGATCTCACTGTTGTTATTTTTGCAACACATTTTCGCAACGCCCACCAACTGTTTGATAAAAGTCCTCAATGAACTCGAAACTAGTTTTGAAGGGTTTCAATTGAAATTGTCAAAATTGCCACAACCAATACCATGGTTGCTATTGATCTGAACTCGTCACATTAGTGTAGAGCTTTAATTTTCATGACTGGTATGTTTTTATGAATGGTTTGTTCTTGGATGGTACTGCTAAGGTTTGTAATTCGGGTAGTTTTTGTTGGGATTTTTCCCGATAAATCACCTCACTATTTCACTCGTGTATCACACAACTAAACCAAAGATAAGCACAG
>JAYMTK010003187.1:0-12597 GCA_036897405.1 Pelargonium myrrhifolium | reverse complement strand
TTGGGAAGAAGAACCAACACCGAGAAAATAACAAAAAGCCCGCGGGACCCAAGCTGACACCAGCCAATCAGAGGTCGAAATGTGTCAGGTAAGGTGAGATCTATAAATAGACTCACAAACCACAGGTGAAAGGTCGATCAATTTATTATTCGGACACACCTTGCGAGAACCTAAAAACGCTCTCAAACGTTCTTCGTGTGTTCATCGAGTTTTTTGTACGTTCTTCGTGATATTTCCAAACGAGATACGAAGATCTTTGATCTCCATACTTTTCCATAAAACTCGTTTGTGCATAATCTTATTCTCACGCCAGAGGTGGTCCCCCGGGCACAAACACGGGGCTTCGTTTAGCGGAGTGTTACCTGCGCAGGCTACAGGTCAAAACCAGACTTGTGCACTTCTCCACCACCTACCCGAAGACCCGAACCGAATACAACACCGTATCAAACTAGATTTTTGACTGCAAAAAAAAAAAACAGTCAATCACACGAGATTTGCTAAAATTAATATGTAACCCAGAAATCAATTCAAAACCATGCGACAAGCGTTTAAGTCTAGTGGATGCCATAGTTGGATCTGAGACGTCAATAAACATCACTGTGTCATCCGCAAATTGTAAGTGCAAGATACTAAACTTATTAATAGATACCCCAGAGAAGGCACCCCGAGCGATTGCCTTCTCAATGAATAAATGAAGGACATTCGCAGATACGATAAAAAGAAAAGGGGATAGCGGGCAACCCTACTTTATGCCTTGAGAAGCTGCAAAATCCCAAGATGACGAGCCATTAACCAATACTGAAATTGAGGAGGCGGGACATTTGCGAATCCAACCCACAAATCTATCCTCAAAGCCCATAGAAGCTAGACAAAATTGATAAAAGACCAATTGACACGGTCGAAAGCTTGCTGAAAATTCAATTTGAGCATAACAACCGGCAAATGACGAGATCGAACATGGTTAATACTCTCATTATCCATAAGAATACTATCAAGTATTTGTTTGTCCTTGATGAAAGTCAATTGCACGTCACTAATTAAATCTCCAATCACGAGTTTGAGGCGATCGGCTAGGAGTTTGGCAAAGATTTTATAAGGAGCCGAGACCAAACTGATCGAGCGAAAGTCCACCAAATCCTGAGGGGAGGTGCACTTGGGAATGAGAGCAAGGAAAGCTGAGTTCAACCCTTTCCCCAAGTTTCCGCCAGCGATAAAGCTTTGGACAAAAGCAACCACATCTATTTTTAAAATATCCTACGCGATCCGTCACACCCGAAAATCACCATCCGGATTTCTTTTTCAGTAAATGGCGCCTCTAAAACATCTCGATCATCCTCAGATAGCACTTTAAAAGCAAGATCAGTGGGTATTGTCCGATTTCCAAAAGAAAATAAGGGGCGCTCCTTGAAATAGAGGCGTGCTAACTCCTTAACCGTCTCGGGGTTGGAAACCCATCTTCCCGAATCTGCTAGGCCACTAATGCGGTTTTGTGTTTGCCGAATTGAAGCAAGATGATGAAAAAATCTTGAATTTCTATCACCCTCTGAAACCCACCGGTGCCTCGATTTCTGCCGCCAAAGAGTGGCGAGGTCCCTAAGTTTAACAGCCAAGTCGGCCTTAAGGTTATCTCGCAAATCGAATTCGCCTGATGTAGGGACCTGGACTCACACAATAAGTCCAGTGAATTAATGTCCATCTCGAGCTTACGAACCGAAAAATCCAAGTTCCTGAAAACCTCCACATTCCATTGTTTAAGCGTTGTTTTAACAAATGCAATTTTTTCTAGAGACGAAAACAAGGCTGACCATACACAACCAGAGAAGACCATGTTGTCCGAACAAAAGAGAGAAAATCATCACGATAGACCCAACAATTTAAAAACTGAAACAGACGAGAACCCTAATCCACATTTGAAACTCGGAGTAATAACGAGCAATGGTTTGAGCACCCTCTTGGCAGTCCGGTTTGGACCAAATTGTGAAGATTCATAGGCCAAGAAGAGGAGATAAGCACACGATCAATAAGACTAGCTTGAGAACCCGAACCATACCAAGTATAACATCGACCATGCAGAGGCAAATCAAACAGGAAATTACCATCAATAAAATCATTTAAATGAGCCATAGTACTTACCAAAGCTTGCCTAGAGGACCTCTCCGATCTAGTGCACACGCAATTAAAATCGCTCGCAAGAATGACCGGGAGACCCAAATCAGAAATCAAGGATGATAAACGAGACCAAAACGTCACCTTCCCCGCCAAATCCTAAGGAGCATAGACATTAACAAGAAGACAAAAATAATCAAACTTTGCCCAGAACCCCACCAGTGCGATGAAATAAGCCTCTTCAATAATGGAGGTTAAGCTGAAACCTGAAGAGTCCCAAAGACAAATCGAACCCCCGGCTCTACCCTCTGTTGGGAAATAACAGTGTGCCACATTATGACCAACCCACAAGCTACGACGATCAATCAATCTGAAAGACTGGATTTTAGTTTCTTGAATAAACACAAAACAAGAATGATATTTGGATATAAGAGACCGAAGGCGGAAGTATTTGTGATGCGCCGTGCAACCCCGAATATTCCATGATAGAAAATCATGGCAGGTTTGGGAACGAGAATCAATGTTTGGCAGATGCGGCTTCACCACCTCCTCCTCCGGACCCCTAGCACGAACACCCATATCCTTGCAAAAAAATCCCACAAAAGTTCAACTGACTTGGTAGGAGACGATGACAATTCAGGCTTCGGAACCGATATGATTTTGGAGGAATTGTCCCGTCCAGAGTGCGGCGATTGTAAAATCCTTCGTAGCGGAAAAATAGGTTTTCGCTTGGGCAAGGGAAAATAGACAGAGTTGATTCTGTAGAAGCAGTTGCCGAAATAGGTGGAAGCAAGGAAGCATAGTTGGAGGAAAATTGTGGCGTAACAGCCGAATTAGTTGCGCAATCAAAATTTGAGTCCCCATGCTTGGCGGTGGGCCCCACAAAATCAGCTAGGTCAACATTAGATCCAGCTGGAGAGAATATATTCGCCGTGGGCCCCACAAAATTCTTTGGCTCCACATCCGTCGGTGATGAAGCAACACCCGCAACGAACTCCGGTACCGGCGAATCGCCGGCAGCAACAACCATATCAGCCGAGTGATGACCTCCCTGAGCGTCGTTCACATCATCGCTCGACCCAAACTGAAGAGAAAAAGAATCATCAAAATGCCATGGCGACAGAGGGAATGGCAGAAGCTCATGCCCGGTGCACTCACGTGAGAGAATGGGAAAAGAAACACCATCAACCAGTACAAAAGCTTCCAAAGAAACTAGTCGAAGCTGCCTTGTGTGGACTAGAAACTGAACTTGGCCGATCGTATTGAATTTATCAAAATCTAGGTGAACAGAAATCAAGTCCCCGTAGAGTTCGGAAATGCTCTTAATTGTCGCCTCAGACCAAGCGTGAAAAGGGATACTATGAACTGAAACCCAGCAGAATCTATCACCCTTACGCTTGAAATCATCTCATTCAATAAGATTGACAAACCATTCAGAAAGCCAACACCGACCAGACTTGCGACTAACATCTAGAACACTCCATTTGAGTTTTGACAAAAGAGAAGAAGTACTAGTGCATGAACAACTTACATGAACACGAAAATTAGCATCACAAGAGTGAGGGTTGTCTATGGTTCTTGACCGCTCGGGTGATCCCAGTAAATTATGTGGACCCATTTAATAATACACCAAACTTTTTTTTATTCATTTATAGATTTACATGTGTATTCTACTCATTAATGAGACTTTTTCGCAAAATAACAAAACGTTAACAAATCAGGGAAAATTCAATTTCCACCACATAGTGTACCTGCTCAGATCAAGTTGCTTCTCTTTCTATATAAGATCATGCAATGAGTTTATATGAAATATTATTTTATTGTGGTTCTTCAAAATATCAATACAGCAATATTGAAAATTGTCTTACTATACAAGTTCGATTAGAGAAAATGTCTCAATCTCAACTGTATTTTGAGATAGTGTAATAAATTTGTCAATTTCTTAACTATCGATTGAATTGACCAATCAGAACAATCTGTAACCAGTCGAACTGCTGTAATATGACACACTCATACAATTATTAATAAATTAAAACCGGTCTAACCATTATATAACGTTGTCCAAGAACCGATCCGGTCTACCAACCCAATCATACTATTAAATCCAATTCAATTTAACATGTGTAAAATCACCTCTCATATAACCGGCGATGTTCAAATTATTAGACCCCCGAAATTTTATTACATTAGTAAAAAAAATCGCCCAAAAAGCACCCAAAAATTGGCATTGGCAAAGTTGGTTGCAGCCGTGTGAACGATTAGTGCAGGTCTATTTGTTCGTTTTGGCTCAATACAGTCCATTACAACAGATGAGACAACCAACCTGACTCGTGGTTCATGATTCATCCAACTCCACATGTGTTTAGGAAAATACTCTCCACCAATCACAATCAATGAGTTGATCAAACAATACCCCTAAGGACTGGGGTACATAACACAATGACACACTCGTGTTAAGGCTAATTCACTTACTCTCACACCAAAAATAAATTATACTCCCTCTCTCCGTCCTAAAATGAGTATCCTTTTTATTTTGAGAAAAATTAAGGAGAAATTAGTTAATGTAGTATATTTACTCTTGTATCCTCATGATTATGTGTTAATAGATACTAACTAACTTATTAAGATGATATTATTGACAATTCATGCATAACTAACTTCCTAGAAAAAAGTAGACACTCATTTTGAAACAAAAATTCATTTGAAACAAGTCACTCATTTTGAAACTGAGAGAGTAATGTGACATATCACATCAATTACCTAACTATTTAATCAAATGAGAAGTAAACAAGAGTCTGGTAAATAGTAACCCCAATATATGATTGGCTTATGTTCAAGGTAATTTGTACCCTCATTGGGCACCCAGATTTGAACTTTGGGCTCAACTTTCAATAGAATTTTCCTTACTAGTACTAGATGTGTACATGATTAGTCTCAAGCCAAGTGCAAAGTGAGAACAGAAACCAGAAACAGTGTGTAGGCATAGACTTTAAGTCTCCAAAGGACTAAATGTAGTTGATTGTTGGACAAAATGAACCCCACACCAGTAGGTGCACTCCTTAAATTCCTGCATCAAATGCACACACACCATGCATTGTATTTAGTATTTACTACCCATAACCACTACACTCCACACACACACACACACAAACACACTACCCTCTCCTTCAAATTCAATGCTGCTCTGAATTGAAAATCTCCAATCTAAGATCTACACTGTCCTCTCCTCTTCCTCCACCACCATCTACTACTACTGTCCTCAGTCTCCAACCTAAGAATCTAAGATTAACCCGACATGGATTTTGATCATCGAGCTGCGAGGACTACTGATGATGGCACAACTAAGGTTGCCCAAACCATCCCTCCAAGGTCACAGCTTCACTATCATGCCATGCTATTTCGCATCCTCACTTTGCTCCTCACTTTGGTAGCTATAATTGTCGTAGCAGTTGACAACCAGACCAAGTCTGTGTCCCTCTCCATCTCCGACGACATCCCTCCCTTGCAAATTCCCGTCACCGCCAAATGGCACTACATATCCTCCAACGTGTAATACATCTCTTCCTTATCTCTATTTTTTTCGTGTTCTTGTCACTATGTGTTGGTTTCTTGATTTGATATTGTGTGTGTGTGTGTGCAGCTACTTCTTGGTGTCTAATGTCATAGCTTGTGCCTACGCGGCTGGTTCTCTGCTATACTCTACGGCTATTCGGACTCAGAGACATCAAGAAAGGGTGGGTTACCTGGTGATTATTGTCCTGGATGTTGTGATCATGGGGCTTCTCTTGTCTGCAAATGGAGCAGCTGTTGGGGTAGGAGTCATTGCGCAGTATGGGAACTCGCATACGCGCTGGACAAGAGTCTGTAATGTGTTTGGCCATTTCTGCCATACCATTGAGGCTGCTATTGCTGTGTCTCTGCTCGCCTCTTTCGTGTTCCTCTGGATGGTGATGATTGCGCTTCTTAACCTGCACAAGATGATCAAATCATTACGTCAGATCTAAGTTACTAGTTTCAGTTTCTGTCAAGATATGATTTGCTTTCATTGTAACATTTCTAGGTCGAATATTTTTTCCCATCTTGAATTCATGTTGTTATATTGTATGTTCCTATTCCAATATTTCCACTGCTAAAAGCTGTTTCTTCACTTAACAACCGATCTTAGGGAGATGGAAATACGGTCCAACTCCATGAAGCTTATGTGTTCCAATTGAATAAAATGGTTGGATATCAAATTATCCCAGCTACTAAGAAGTTATGTTACTACTCAGCTCAGCTCAACAACTATTTTGAAGAGTAATGAGAAACTAATTATTTACAGCTAAATATGGCGGTGAAAAGAGAAGTCAATAATTAAGATGTTTCCAAGGACATCTATCTGAGGACTGTCCAGAATTGGAAATAAAGTAACCACTCAATTTGTAGTGATGGGTCCAACTCTTCTTTGGTGCAGAGGGAATAGCTACTGATGCTCCCCAAAGAACCATATATTAAATTGGTTGTTCATGGATGGACACGTGTTCCCATCGATATGCTACGCCAAGTTTCCCAAATCAGGTATAGTTTCTCAGGACCAATAATCCATGGAAGTTTAGAATCGCAAACACACTTGATGCACAGCGTGCAACACCTTGACCCCCGGTGTCGATTTCCAACTATTCAAGGACCTGTGATAACTCCTTGCGGGGCTTACTTGAGATCTCAATCAATCAAGAGTACAACTACAACATTCTTGAGTAAAATTACCTCTACTTTAATTTGGATATGGGACAACGGACAAGTCGTTCTATAATTTTCTATCTAGATTCTTAGTATTCTAAGTCCTTGGTTAGAAACTTATTCATATGCCGAAAGAGGGTTCATTTAACCTGTGAGTTCATTTGTTTCATGAGCAAAATTCAAAGAGATTTGAGGTTGTAACTATGAATAGTTATCGACTCTCAAGAAAGGTATGATGATATTGAAAGGACATATTATTAAACATAGAACGCATTATCCACATACGGTTATAACGTTTCAATGAGATTAGTCTACGCCTCCTCTTAAATAATAATTTAAATCAAAATACTTAACATTCATTAGAGTGGATAGTACATCTTCTCAGCTAAATGAATGGAAAAGGACAGAGTCAAAGAGCAAATATCATTCAGAGCAGTGAGCAGATGCATTATTCAAAAACAAAGACCCCTCGAATTTATTAGGCCAGAGGAGAAATGATCATGTACGCGTTACTTACTGTGTTACCGTCAAACAAACAATGAATCAATCGAAGATGGAGATTATGATTAGACTTGATCAACTGTAGTCTTACTGAGCACGTGATTTAACCCAGAAAAGGTCAGATCAGAGAGTCAAGCTGAAGGGTAAACATTCAACAAAGAAACTAACAAACACTCAGTAGGGCAAGTAACTGATTTCACTTGGTCCCTCGAGGTCTCGGATTCGAGTCTCGGTGTTTGTACGCTTGCTGATAAAAATAAAAATAAAAAGAAATTGAGCTTTAAAAGAGCTCCATCAGATAATGCTCCCCTAACTAAATAAGCTAGTTCAATTATCAAGCAGTGCATAACAGTTAACCATTCAGATTAATGTAGAAGCAATGAGTCTCTACAAATATACCTGACCAGGAGAGGATGCCAGAAAATCAAAACACAGCTCGTGATGGATCAGCGATGTATGCCAAGCCTTGAGACCATCCATGTGATAGCACCAGTCGAGAGATTTGATTCTCCAACTACAAGAAGGTGCAGAGTGAGAAAGTGAAGTAAACAAAGAGAACCGAGGGAGAGATACATGGTAATATACACAGTAATGTGAAAAATATAAGTTACGATAAAGCAGAGAGCATGGCATAGTGGGGGTGGGGTGTCAGTTAACTGAAGAAGCTAATAAGATAGTGAAGTACCAGTGGTGGTCCTGTTGTTGTCTTCAAATTGCACTTGCAAGTGGCCATGTTATCATAATAAAGAGCTGTAGTAGCTGATGCAGTCATGTGAATCAGTTCTTGATGAAGGTTTTGATGATGAAATAGTCCAAAGAGGGTTTTTGCACCTGCAGCTAGCACGTGCTAATTAATTCTTACCATATTTGGCACGTGATGAAGCAGACATTGGGTTGGTTTACATATCTTTAGGACAGAGAGATGAATCTCTACAATGGCCGAGTTAACTAGCTCAATGGTCATGCCACTGGCTGCATGAGACACAACCCAAAAGCAACGGCAAAAGAGGATAAAATATGCAAGAAAATAAAGGTGAGACTTCCATACAAAGGCTAATTTCATATCTGATCCAATTGGATACATATGTAACTACAAATGATTATATATCATTTACTCTAAATAAGAATATAATGGACAGAAAGTTCCAAATCTACATAATGGATGGTACATTCTCCTATACTTCAAAAAGCTACTATTATACAGAAGAAACGACAACATTCACCTCTTCAACAAAAACAAACATATTTTTTTCATTTAGCACGTGTGATTGAAGCTGCATCATTTGCATCTGTAGCCCAACAACTGCACAATTAACTCATTACCATGTTAGCAAAATGCCCTCAGATTCTTATCCTGCTTTCCAACTCCAACTTTTGCACCATGCAACTGTTGAGCAGATCAGCATCTGTTGTTATCCATGTAAAGAATGTTAGTTGAGGACACCCACAAAGCTAAGACAACAAAACATATCAGGACCATCATAACAAAAAAAAAAATCTGAACATAGCTTCATGTCAAATAGTTAGTGCCAGCTCAACTCAATTGAGAAAAATATGCGGCATGATTGGGTAAATTGACAAGCAATATGGATGCTTGTGAGGTTTCTTAGGGTCATAGATACCACAACAAATACTGTGCGTGTTTGATGCGAAAGAGAACAGAAATATCAATATCATGTTGCTTAAGCATCCAAAAAATGCTGCGGACACATAACAGGAGGTACATTTTGCAAAAAGATCCCAAATTGATTGTCTGGACCCGTCAAATATTTTAAAATAAGAGGACCCTGTAAATTCTATATGCAGCATGGTTAACTAAAAGATTCAATTTGCAGTCCAATTGTCAGTAGAACAGGGGGAAAAGGCACCTCATATTGGGAATGCATCTATGCAATGAGTCATAAAAGTTTTATATGGCCTTAACGGACACCATTAGTTCCTCCCTCCCCGCCCAACATAATATATTGTAGTAGCAAACAACACGAAGAATGGAAACTTGAATTCAATTATGAATCTGAATAAACCAAGTGAAGATTTTCAATTTCAATATGAAATATTGTTGCATACATCTGTAGTTTATTATCTATGCAATATACAATAATATTCAGACAGATAAATACCAGTATTTCACTGATCTATCTTCGCAAAACGTCCCTTAATTCTGATCCTACTTTCTGCCCGAGCCTTCCGAGATTCGTATCTGACATGTTTATCATACCTGTTGTTTATCATGGCATACAAGTCAGTGAAAGATCCAGAGGATGATATAAATAAAGTGTCAAGGAAACATGATAACTTCTGAACAAGAGCTACTTATCTAATACATATATGTGGGTAATTTACCATGCCATGTTGAAATATATCTTTGAACCTTAGTAACCATTTGGAAAACAATAGTCTTCTAAAAAAATCCTCAAATTATTTATCAATAAAGAAGATGACTGTTAAAACTTGAGATGAAACTATATGATCCTTGAGATCCTAAAATAAAAACTGTGTATTTGGTGATTCATTCTTTGTTTGACACCATAGGGCCACCAGTTCCACTGTGCTAAATCTAGTCTCAGGATAATTCTAAGAGAGAAGCGTTGAGCTAAAGTGATTTATGATTTATCTTACACGACTTAGTTTGATGCCAAACAGTACCCAAACCTTGGTTTTGCCCCTTGTAGAGAGAGCATGATAATGTTCCAAACTGTTTTGAAGTTTGGAAGCATACATCATATATGCAGGAGAGCAGTTTAAATTAAACTAAAAACAGTATTGGTTAAAAACAATTTTTTTTGTCAAATGGTGGATGCAAGATTATTGAACTTTTGTTATTAGACAAAGCCTTGTACCTCCTTGTTCTCTTCTTCTCCTTGTACCGTGTTATTGCAGAATCCCTCTCCTGGCCAGTTAACTCATTTGGTGTACGTTTTGGAAAAAGCGTGGCTTTGGTATTTATGAGATTTTGTGATTGCTCTTCATGAAGTTTATCTTGGCCATGACTCACACAGCCAACAAAATCTGAATTTTTGTCAGGAACCACAGAACTTTCCTCACAGCAGCTTCTAAAACATGTAGATGGATGAAAAGCTTGATTCATGGTTTCAACACTATCACTAGACCATCGAAATGTTCCTGCCTGCATGATACAAAAAAAAATCACCTTACAATGTTGTATTTGGTGAATAGAGTCACAAAATTTTCTATTAAAAAACTAAACTGAAAAGTCAATAGCACATAGTGAGTCCTATCATCTAACACCGGAATTCATAAGCCAGGAACTGGCACACTATGAAATCACATACTATCGAGCATTAAAATGTTCTTTGGGTGATATAAGAAATAAGATTATCAATCAGTGATCTACGTCTTGGGACAAAAGTAATGCTAACATCCATTACATATTATGAAGAAATTACCTACCACATCATGAAGCACATAATATCATACAAAGATTTGTTTTTGGTGACCTAACTTTCATATATGCACTCTCTTCTTCGAACTTCAAAACGACTGCTTGCAAATGAGACTGTCAAATATGTGCCCTATATGGCGGGATGGAAATAACAAAAGCAGATCATCATATTTGCATAGATCACTAAGTAAATGGAGATAACAAGTAATAACAACTACATTTCCAGGTACGCAGATTAATGATGTTCATGAATAGAAAAAAGCTAGACATCATCAACCAATTCAAAGATTCACCTCATTAGCAGGAATATATTGCTCTTCGTGCGTACAATCCATGTGCATCTTTCCACCTCCCAGGGATTGGATATCGGGTTTACAATCCATATCTTCACGATCCAAGTTAGGTTCCAACTTTGCCAATTCACAAAGCTGAAGCAGCATTTCGTCTTTGTAGTGTCCGCAAGCAGCATTTCGATTCTGATTCAACAACAATTTCCTGAACCAAGTCAAGATTACAATAGTTGACAAAACAGTTGCAATAAGTACCACCCACCATATGTCAAGTTCAATCAAACCCCCAATAAACACCTCAACCAAAATTGAGGAACCCTAATAGACTCAATTATGAACCATCATTTCCAGGACCAAAAGCAACATAAAACCTAAAACACTTACCTTGGGCAGAGGAGGAACACCCATAGCCTGAAAATTATGATCCGAACCACTCGAAGCAATCAAATCATCGAGACTAACGAAACTGGGTGTGTCCCAAATGAACATATCCGAGAACCCATCAAGCCCCGAACCCACCAACCCATCAAGCCCTGAACCCACCAACCCTCCATTCTCACCAGACCGCAGAGCCTTCAAATCCGTATCCTCCAACCCAAAAATCGACAACAACTCGCACACAGAAGGACACCCGGTGAACCCCTCAAGAGGCCTCCGGTTGTGAATCTCGCCGCTCGCAACCGCAGACACCGAAAGGTTGTGCCTTTCCCAGTCGCAGTTCTGGCAGAAAACAGAGCGGTCCGTTTCGCAAAAGATCGAAGCAGGAGACGAGTCGCAGGAGTCGCAGAGGTGCGAGCGAGTGTGCTTGGAGAAGAGCTGGTTCGTGGAGTGGACCTCGCGGTCGCAGGTGAAGCAGAGCTTGGCCGAGTCGGCTCGGCAGTACAAGAGAGCCGTGGAGTCTCCGCAGTAGTCGCAGAGACGCAGCGAATTTGGGCTTATCGGTTTGGTATCGGACATTTTTTGCGTAGCTTCAAGAAACTCTAGAAGATTGTTGGTGTTATATATACTGTGAAAAATGACAGTAAAGCATTGATTTTGGAGTGTAGGTTTTGAGGACAAATCTTATCGTTTTCTTGCTGAGCAAGTACCAATATTTTTGAAAATCAGAGATTGATATTTGTCTCGAAAGGGAGAGGAGTTGGGATATTTATTTCTCTCTCCGTTTTCATGGGACCTCCATTTGCTATAGGAACTGTAAAGTGAAGATGGGTCATGTGGTTCAGTTTGGTACACCAGTTTCATTACTATTAACTGACGAAGATGATGACGATTAATACCCACCAAATATTTTGTTTACCTTTGAAGAGAATTATATTTAGAGACGGCAATTTTATCCTCAATTTTTTTTATTCTAAATATTCTTATATCAATTAATCACATGTTGATACGCGTGTCAAGTTTATTCGTCGTTAGTTGTACTAGTGTTCATCCCGTGCGATGCACATGTATCTAGAATTTATAATAAAAATATTATTAATTTAATTTGAGTTGTGTTGTGTTGTGTTGTGTTTGATATTGTATTTTACGTATTCATTTAAAAATTAAAATAAAATTCATCTTTATTTTTTGTTTTATCAC
>JAYMTK010003186.1:0-12598 GCA_036897405.1 Pelargonium myrrhifolium | reverse complement strand
AATAATGATGTTGTGGGAAAACATATGTTGTTCTAATGATCGAAATCATCTAGGTTAATTGAATTGATGATATCAACTTCAATTGGATTAATTGTTCTTGTAGGGTTGAAATTAATGCTTTGGTATATGTATTTTCTTTGCAGTAATATGCTTAGTAATGCAATTGCTTGAATAATTTTTCTTGTATTTACCTTTAAGATTCAATTGGATTTGATCCATGGGACAATTGAATTCACATGTAAACTCGGGCATCTCTTTATTAAACATTGTTACATTGTTGCTAAAAATTGGAACTGAAATTCATAATGAAGTGTGTACCCCCGACCACTGCTTGTTCTTAAGTGTGCTTGTGTGATTGCTTAGTTATTTTACTTTCGTTTCGACAAAAACAAATTTCAAAACAATTCCTTTTCTTATTGCTTTCTAATTTAACTTCATAACCTACTTGTTAGTAACCAACCAAATCCCTGAGGATCAATACTCGGACTTTACAGTCCTATATTACTTGTGCGAAACCGGTAAACTTGTCGGGGCCTCACCATTTATGTTCAGCTTGCAACTCATAAACCTTGTTTTTCGAATAGGTGTTGATGAATTCCCTCATCATCGCAACCAATGAGGGCTCCAATTGCGGATATTGGATTGGGTTGAAGACATATTTCGGACAACAACATTCTTTTTTTGATTTTCCAAGATATTATTACAACAACATTCTTTTCTGATTTTCTAAGATACTATCCAACTGCTCTTGGATAGTCTTCATCACCTCTAGCATCTTTACACATCATATTGTTGAAATGCTCGCCTAGGTTGTGTCATTTCTTGTCTTGTTCTGTGCCGCTAGCTCAATTATCTACCTGATTCGATCAGGCTCATATCTAAACAATGATCCTCCACTAGAGGCATTAAGGGTATTTTGCCAACTAGAATTTAACCCATAGTAGAATGCCTGGAATTAATCTTTCTCTGATATACCCGAATTTAGGCACCTTTGCAGCAGTCCCTTAAAACGTTCCCATGCTTCGTATAGAGATTCACCCAAACCTTGGCTAAAATCTATAATTATGAAGATAATCTACTTTTTCTGCTCCCAAGAATTGTATTTCTCAAGGAATGCTTACGTGAACTCCTTCCATGTATGGTGTGCACTCGAGCGAGTGATACCATCTTAATGTTGCATCATCTAGGGTGTAGTAGAACAAATTTCTTGCAATCAAGTCTTGGTTTGTAGGTGTACTCCCCAATGTTCCTACTATTTTCACAAATCTAGATAGATGTGTGATACGATCTTTCTTATCAACACCCTTAAATTTCTATAAAGTGTTGATAATTGTAATCTTCATTTGCTTTAGAACAAAGGTCCCTTCTTGTTGAGGCAATTGTGGAATCCAATCGCCAAAAACACTATTTTCTAGCGCTTGCATTGCATTACTTTGTCATTGAATAACATTAGCAGCTTGTTGTTGTTGCCACATTTTGTATTGACATTGTTATCTGACGTTTTGAAACTCTGATGTGTTCGAAGCAACAACTTGTTGGGCTTGCATTTCCCCATGGTTGTTCAAGTACACTTGATTAGGCATAGAAATAAACTTATGCACCTATGTTCCTGAAACAATAAAACTAAAACTAAAAGAAATGATTAGTCTAAGAAAAACTCATGGCTACCTATTACTGAGTCCCTGTCAACGACGCCAAAAACTTGACAAGCCTCTAGCAAGTGTACTAGAATCGTGCAAGTAATATAGACTTATGGAAGTCCAAATATCGATCCTTCGGGACTCGATAGGTAACACAGGAGTTTGCAAGAATAAATTGTGAACTAGACAAAAAAGTAAATCAATTTGCAATATGTTGTTTGTTATAACAGTTGATGAAGTAAAAGGAACAAGATTCAAAATATCAAAAGATGGATCGAGATATGAATTGGTTGTGATAATGGGGTAAAGCTCATGTTGGGTTTTCTGTCATGAATTGATGTACTATTGCTACCCTAGCCAATAAATATTCCCAGATCCTACTTTAAAGGATGACCGAGACTTAGAATGAATACCCAAGGACCATCCCAGATAATTGCGTCCTCAAGCATGTTATTGCAGAGAGGCTCACATGCACTCTAGCATTAAGCGGACTATTCAATGGGTGTAGAGCCGATTCCAAGTCTTCTCAGGGATAAAGATTGAGTCTACCCTACGGTTCAATCCATATACTCAACCTCTGAGGAAGAAATTGTATACTACGATCATGCACAAGAGTTATACACCAATTAGAAAGCATTAACCACAAGAACCAAAGGAACAAAAGATAACTTCATTCAATCCATAAACACAAACCTTAACAATACTCCATTAACCAATTCATATCCCTACCAAAAGGGTTAGCCACTCATGCTTTAGACAACCAACGAGTGATGAAAACAAGTTTTGAAACAAAATAACTAACTAGATGAAAACCTAGAAGCATAAGATTCAAAAGAAGTTCAGAGCTTTCAGGCATAAGATTCCGAGGTTTCAAGGGTCATTAATCGATGGAGCCTTCCTCTCCCTTGGCTTTTTCCTTCTTTCTTCTGAGAAAATTGATCTTGAGGTGTCTAACTCGTTCTTGTTTTGGAGAAAAATGAGCCTTTTATAGCTTTTATTCAAAAGAGGGAATAATTTAGGGTTCTGCAGGAAACCGGTCATTGTCGCGGCAAAATTCCACTTATGCTCCTCTTGCCGGACATCAAAAACTTGCCATATCATCTCTTCTTCAGACCTGACTCTATGTCCTTTGATCATTTTCGCGACAATTCTGCCTGGTGCAGGACTCCGACTTCTTTTCCTTGATTTTGTGGTTTGTTCTCGCGTACTTGACCTTGCTTAGACTTGAAATTATTGACTAAACTACGAAAAGCATCATATCTTCATAAATAAATCCATTAAGCATCAAAACTCATCAAATTGTATCCATTTATCAATAATTGCACAAAAAGCATTCGGAGACAACCAAACATGCAATCAAGAGTTATTTTGGCATTTAGAGCCGTAAACACACCATAATAGAGGAGAAAACGTGTTGTTTTAACATAATTTAGGATATAACAACCCGTGCAGAATACGAGCTGTCAGAAAACTACTCTCAGAATCTTCATTGACCTTCTCGTAAGTAAGAGAAGAAACACGATTAAATCAAACCAAAGTTGGACCCAATCGACGAAGGGTTGACTCCACGAACTCGATAACCTCCTTGCCTAATTTATCACCTTAATCTTGTTTTTACCTCTCGGACCTCCTCGGAATAGAGATCGAGAAGTAGGGGGCAGGCGTAGAAGCATTTGGACGAAAGGTTGATCCACTACCTTACCCAAGGTGGTTCCCCACGGTGAGGGATATTCTAACGATGCAAATCAGCAGGATCTACTCCTACACAAAAAAAAAAACAATAAACAGAACAATAAAAGACAATTCTACTAATATGAGGAAAGTAAGAGAATTAATGTGTCAAACGGCCGCATGTCGACATTACTACAAGAAAAATCGTGATATGTGACAGAAGTTTCTGTCACAAATTACTAAAATTCTATCACAAAATTCACTATCTGACATAATCGTGACATAATGATTTTGTCCATGTTCATGTTGTCACAAATGCTTGTGACATAAAATTTTGTCACAGATTATGACAAATATTCATAATTGTGACGGGAAATATGATTTATGACACAATTTGTGACGAAAAATATGACACAATTTGTGACTGAAAATTTTCGTCACCATTCGCAACTTTTTTTTAGTGAGGGCCACCATTCAGAAGTCTCTCTCTAATAATCACATGATTCACAGTCAGGCCAACATTAATAAAATAAATAGACTCATTCCACTCATAGACGGAAAAAAGTAGGTTCAATACAAATGAGGCTGCATTTGGATTACAATTTTGATGGGAAATGGGAATGCGAATCATTCCCATTACCATTACTTCCATTCACATTCTCATTCTCATTCCCAAGGAGTAGTTTTTGGATTAATCAAAGAATAGGAATGAAATATTTTCATTTCATTTGCTACTTTTTTATTTTGAAAATATGATTTTGCAGGTGATATTTATAAAAATTCAAAAACTAATTTAAAACATTCTGAAAGTTGTCCGATATGTCGAGAAGACACACTAAAGTTAAACAAATATCAAAAACTCAACATTGTTTATAACGATGCAACTTATTGAAAGATTGTGTAGTTATATTAAACGAAATAAACCCCTTGTAGCTATGTGCGTAACGCGAAAAGTTTCATGTATTAATTTTTAATTATCTCAACAAATTATTTGTCATTTAAAAATTCATAAGCGTTACAAATATATATATATATAATCAATATTCGGGAATAAAATAACTAAAAGTGCTCATGAGTGTGCATTATTTTGTGAAATAGAGTTCATAACTGTATTTATCTTGAAAATTTACAAAAAAAAAAATACTCTAATCGGATATGTGACAAAAAATTATGATTTTAAATTTTTATTTTTTTCCTATTTTTTTTCAGATTTTTCATATTAAAATATGCATTATTTAAAAAAATTAAAGTAATAATAATGTTCCTCCCGAAAATTTATATGAAATCAAAAAAAGTTTATCTCAATCGGACATCCGAACACAAATTTACGGATTTTTGAAGTTTAAATCGTAATATAAAAATGTGAAGTCATGAGAATGAGAATCTAATTACATCCACCATAGGTGGGAATTAAATTGCACACGGGAAAGAGAATGGGAATCGAAATCGGAATGGGAATGAGAATGAGTTTTTCTAATTCAAACACCATCAATGGGGATCCCATTTATATTCCCAATTTTCATTCTCATATAATCCAAATGGTACCTGAGTGTTTCCAATGAGATTAAAAACAGTAGAAACTAATATTCTCTATCAGAAGATCTATTCAATAAATGACTCACAGAACGATAATAAAATTATTCATCTGCAGTTTTCCATTTCCAGCTCACAAAGAATAACACATTTCTTAAATATAAAAATTAAATGGAAACATTACAATAAATCTACAAAAATAAACAATTAAAGATATCATCAATATTGATATACATATTCAACATATTAGTTTAATCAACTATCTTTAGAGCTGACAATTTGAATATGAATTTGTGGTACCTGACTTTGTTTAATCTGAATCTGACTCAAAATTCAAATTGTCAACTCTAACTATTATCGATTTATTCTTATTTTAAATTTCTTCTAACACGAACTGTTTACGTATCAAACTCGCCCATATTATTCTCACTTAAAGACCGGATGTAAAAGGCACAGTGGTGGCCGGCAACCACGAATTTCCAGCCAAAAAGTTGGCGACGGTGAACTTGGAGGCATCGGAGGCAGAAGTGAGAACATGATACCCTCCCCATGTGACTCGGCCGGAAGTGGACGAGCCGGGACCGGTATTAGCGTATTCAGCATAGTACAAAGTGCTGAGGGCGAAGTTTCCATCCCACTCGAGCCATCCAGCTGGGTGGATCAAGCTGTCGAGGGATGTCTTCATGAAGACGGTCCGAGAATATAGCTTCCAAGGGCGGCCGAGGTAGGTCTTGACGGAGCTTTGGACGGGCTGGAGGTCGGAAGCGGCACTGACCTTGCAGTTGTGAATGATGATGCCGGTGTTCTGGTTGGCGTCAGTCCGACCTTGAGCAGTGATGGTGTTGGTCTTGTTTGGTGGGTTGCGAGGGTAGATGTTGCAGTTCTGGAAAACCACAGCTGCGTTTCCGAAGATGAAGTCCACGGTTCCATAAATGTCGCATTCTCTGTAGAATTGTCTGTCAGAGTGAGTGTAGAGGGTGTCTTGATATCCTTCGAAACTGCATTTGTAGAAGACAGAAAGGTCGGAACCCGAACGCAGAGCCACTGCCTGGTGGTTCTCTGCGCCTGCTGTATTCCTGAAGGTAATGTCCCTTGCCATGAATCCATCCCCAACAACAGCTGAATATAATTCAAAAGAGAAAATAAGTTAGACATTCATTTTTTCAGATTAAACCGTCAATAAAAGAGCAACATCTTATTAAACAATCAGAAATCAACGAATCGTTCATCTTTTGGCAAATTTATTAGAATAGTATGAATGAAATTTATTAAATTATCATATTCTCACTAATTTAGATTGACAAAAGCCAAAAAATTATTTGCCTCATATTATTTTCTCTGGTAATATTAAATTTACAATGTGATATACTAACAGGAAAATTTGAGTTTTATAAGTTCAATTTATACGTATGTTATTTTTCATTTGAGTTATTTGATTCTTATTCGTAATATCAAATTCTATACCGGTCGCATTCAAATAAGTGGGTTGTATACCAAAATATGATAAAATAGATGCATAAAAAAGTTAAAATTTAATTGAAAAGTATGAATGCTTAGATTATATAAAAAGTGTTAATTAAAGTATGTAACAAATAAAATAAATGAATAGAATAGTAAATTTCCAAAAGATATCATATCACTTGAAAAAATTATATATAATGTGAAAAAGACATAATGAAATATATTTCAAAGTTTAACCTGACAACTTGTGCCAATCCAAGGTTCACCAACTTTTCCTTTTGTTGAAGTATATGGTTCTTGGAAGCTTATTGGATGAAAAGCTAAAGAGACTGTTTCATGCTTTGTGTATAGTTTAGTTTAGTTTAGTTTAGACCTTGTCCCTCCGATCCAAAGATGACATGCAAAACTATGTACGTCTCTTTCATGGAAGACGTTTTATCCATCTTGACTTGTTCTGCTTATCGTTTAATAATATTCTTCTGCCCAAGCCATTGACTTTACAAACTAATGTTTTCACTCATTATCATCTAATTTCTATTTAAAACGTTCAAGATAGTTATACTTTTCTAACTAGAGTTCTTATTCTCTTTTGTATAATGAATTAAATTAGGACAAAGCAATACATAAAGTTGGCAATGAGAAATCTGGCACTAAAATTTGTAATATTTTACGGATTCAAATCCCACTAAACACACGTATGAAATGGGATGAGGAATCTTAATTGTCACTAGCTCCAAACAAGATTAAACTTCTGGTTTATACCGAAAAATAAAATTGTAAAACTTTTTGCGAAAAAAATTACGATATTTTATAATTATTATTATGGTAGATAAGTGAAAACTCTAATGTTTTTCTTAAACATAAAGAAACTCTCTAATCTAATTCTATGGAATTATGGATAACATGTTTGCATGGGATATTTCAATGACTCTTCAAATTAAATATAAAAAAACATATAAAGAGTAAGGATTATAAACTAAAAAATGAAAAAAAAAAACATATAGAGGGTAAGAATTCTATTAGCTGAGATTCTCAGTCAAAAGATAAAGTTAAATGGATCCGGACGGACGCTTCCATCCGCACACCAATAAATATATATATATATAAAACTAATTTTGGTGGTGAAATCAGTCTATTGACTCCAACAAAAAAAATATTTTCCTACAATGAAACAAATATATAAACCAAATAATAGTAAAAAATAAACACTAAGGAGTGGTATGATTAGAGTTAATTACCCACGGTGGCAGAATTGAAGGTTGTAGAACCTCCTCCAACGCTCTTGCTTCCGGTGATTATAGTTTTTCCAATGCCATCACCAACTATCATGATGTTCTTCAACTTGCTTCCGATCTCAACATTCTCTCTATACGTCCCCGCCTTCACGTATATCACGTACCTCTCCGTCCCCGACCGCTTCGCAGCCGCCGCCACCGCCTCCCCGAGCGTCTTGTAGTCGCCGGAGCCGTCCTGCGCCACCACAATATTTGCTGCCGCTGACGGAGCCGGCGCCTGAAGGAGCTTCCGGTCCTTGGGGATAACCCAAGTTGGAAAACCATCTTTGTAACTCGGTGGCTTGAAGGGGCCCGCTTTGTTCATGGCCAAACTATTGCTAATCAGCATAGACACATTGTTTGCCATCATCGGCAAGATATAGTCGGGGACCCCGAGCTCGAGGAAGCCCGCGTGGCAGGTCTCGAGGTTGGTGAGGGCGGTGCTGAGCCACGTTTGGGAGTCTTCTTGGGTGCACTTGCTCGGGTCGACTGTCTGGTTGAGCCGGAGGATTGTGTAGTCGTAGAGCTTGACACAATCCTCCCATGCAGCTTTCTCGCGCTCGTCTCGGCACTTGGCGCCGAGAGAGCGCGTGTTGACCTGGGCGCGCATGGCGCGCTCCAGGGCAAGTTGCATGGACCGCTCGAAGAAATCGGACGCTTGTTTGATAGGGGAAGTGTTAGGGTTTTGGGTGAGGAAGTACTCGCAAGGCTTGGGGTTGGGTGTTTTGCTGCACCATGTTTTTACGTCCTCAGGATCGAAAGCGTAAACAGACGAGAAGAGGAAAAGTGGTGCGAGTGAAATGAATGTGAAGAATATTTTGTGTGCCATATTTTTTGTGCAACGTTGTTGTTGGTGAGTTTGTTTGGTGGTTTTGGATTTGATTACTTTATATAGAGCCGAGGGCAGTGGCAGTAATGGTAATTAACAATAGGAAAAGCCAGGGATGTCTTGATGGTTCCACGTTTATTTATTTTATTTTTTTGGCGACTAGTTAATATACTTCATTTATGTGTCTCCCCGAATAATCTCAATCATGATAATAAACTAACAATACCATTTAAAGCTTATATAAGTACATGGCTCCCCACTATATAACATTTTTCAAATACATAAATAATTTGGTTGCATCTATATTATATATCATATTTTTCACTTGGTGGTCTAAAATTTATTTCGTGGCATGACAGTATAAATACGTCTTTCTTATTGGGTTATACCTGCAACTATTCTTCTCATGTGTTATTGTGTGGTTGGTTTTTGGCGACCTTAGATGTTCTCTTTAGCCACATTGATATTTCATTATAGTCTTGTGTTTTCTATTGACAATTGCCCAAACGATGGTTGCAACGGCCGGATGGTAAGCGAGGGAAAGGATGCTTGTGCGTTAATGGTATAATAGTGTCATGGTATGACGTCTTAATGTTGTGGAATGATATTTTGAACTTGAGCTTTACGCCTTGAGTTTGTAGAGTGACATCACGGTTTGAATGAGAACAGATCGATTCGGTTTAAATGAGTGAGTTTTAGGCTCACTTCAAGTTGGCAAAGTATGGGTCAATAACCGGTGGATTGATTCCAACCTTAAGGATTACTCCGTTTCTATTTCTCTTAAATTTATTGTTTCATCTGTGCATTAATTTTCTTCAATTCTTGTATATTTTTATTTTAGAAAGTTAGTTATAATATGAATTACATATAACATTTTTATATTAAGTTAGTATTTTTCGAGTTTGTTAGAACACATGTTTATGAAAATTCAAAAGATTATATAACACTTATAACTTATTTTAGTTATTCTCAAAATGAGAATAATGATACTCATTTTAAGATGAAATATTATACAAAATAATTAGTTTAATTTGATTGGATCGATTATTTTATAAACGATTTGATAAAAACAATGGTTTATTGTTATTATAAATCAAGACATCCCTGCCAAATTTCATTGGATGATGGTAGAATGTGTGTATAAGAGTGTAGCGGAAATGATAACATACTTCATTGTATGTCTCCAATAATGTCCAAAGCAGTAATATTTTGATAACCATTCTTTTTTGTTAAAAAGGGAAAAAAAGTGGTTTCAAAAATACTAATAGGAAGAGAAAATGTTTTTGGACTTTCTTGACAGGGGAATGAAGAGTAAATGTAAGACACGGAGCTAAAATAAGTTAAAAATCTTCAACTAAAAATGTAACAGAAGTCCAAAAGCAAAAATATTAATTCATTCATTTTGTAATTGGTTTGAGGAAAAATATTTCCTCATGTATCTTCAAGGACGGATCCATTCATTATCTATTGGGGGCAATTTTCCCGGTAAGTTTTAGTTTTCCGAATTTTTATTTCTATTTTCAGTCATTTTTATATGTGTTCTTACCATATTTTAAAATTTGTTTTTACAAATATTTTTTTTAAAAAATAGTTTGTCCCACTAGTTTAGAACTTTTCTACCACTTCCCGTTATGTTTATAATATTGGGCTTAAATTAAATTCTACTATGTTTTTTTTTCTTTTTTTTTCAAATAGAAGGCGCATAAGCATCACTTCATTAATGGAGTAACAACTTTAGGTACAAAAGATTTAATACACAAATCCTATCTACCACGAATTTAGATAAGGTCAACACTGGTTTGTCACCACAGACCCGTTTTGCTGGACGCGTAACGTCCCCTCCAAACTTGGACTGGCTCATACTAACAAAACATTCATCTCATACAGCCCTACCAAATTACTTCCTTTCCCAGGTACTCCTACCCAAAATTTGTCAGTCCAACTCTGCAGCCACCCCTCGAATCAAATGATATAATATTATTGTTGAACCCATACAAATGCAATATAATCAACGACATAAATAGTAAAACAAAAGCCAGAAAATTAAGATTGGACATAAAGGTACATCAAATAGCAAAATGAGTAGTGACAAAAGGAACAACATGATCATCTTCTCCTGTATAAGATTTGTCCAACACTTGTTGCATAAAGACTTGCATGAGATCTGCATAATCAAAAGGCTTAAAGAGCT
Organism: Pelargonium myrrhifolium; assembly: GCA_036897405.1. Taxonomy (NCBI): domain Eukaryota; kingdom Viridiplantae; phylum Streptophyta; class Magnoliopsida; order Geraniales; family Geraniaceae; genus Pelargonium; species Pelargonium myrrhifolium. The sequence goes on along the minus strand of JAYMTK010003186.1, from coordinate 1,999 downwards.
GAGGGTGTTGCTCATCAACTAATTCACTTGGAATCTCCATTTTGCCCTTCTTGCTTGAAAATAAGCCAACTGAGTATCTTGACTTGTACCCAGATGTTCTTACTTGGTGTAGAGGACACTTTAATCTCCCATTACTCCATCCCTGTACAATTTATTATATAGCAAACTCGATTTAAATTATATGTTTTTGACATGTAAAAATCACGATTTGTGGCAGAAGTTTCTTTCACACATCAGTGAAGTTATGTCGCAAAATCCATTAATTATGTGACGGATTTGTGACTGTTGAAGTGGTGACTAGAGTCCCACCTTGAAAAAATATAGAGTGAATGAGCGAAACACGATGGTGGAAGCCAAATTCAGCTAATAAGATTGATTTTTTAGTAGTGAAAGTCAGATTCTGATAAAAATTCATGATTGTGACATAAAATCTGTGACGAAAAACTTGTCTTGCAAATTTTCCGCAGTTCTCAACTCATTTTGATTTCACTTGTTCCCTCGAGATCTCAAGTTCGAGTCTCGGTGTTTGTACACTTGCTGATTAAAAAAAACATACATAGAGAGAGAAAAAAAAAGAAATCTAAACCATTTAATTGTTGGCCAAGCCAATGAGGTGATGACACCTCATTAAATTTAACTTATACCTACCCAAATGAATTTGTGGGAGCAGAGCGACCCGCCGAATCTGAGCATTTTTAATGAGGTGTCTCTACCTCATTGGTGGCTTAGTTACCAAGTCATATTATTTGGTTTATGATCTTAATGCTCATATAAATATATATATATATATAGTATTATTTTAATTGACCAACACCCATCAGGTCAAACGGTTTAAAGCGCTTGAATTCTTTCGAAAGTCTCAGGTTCATGTTCTTTAAGGGATGTTTGTATCACAGAGCGAATTTTTTTTTTTATCGTAATTGAAAATGCTCATTATGGGACCAAAATATTATCTCGTAAATCGTAAAATAATTGCTTGTCAGAGGGTTTCTTTGGGTAGGGAAAATTTTGCTTGCAAAAATCGAGCCAAGGCCTTACTCTTGACTATTTTGGGCGAGCATATCGATCTGCTCTCTGATTTGTTTGTCAATTTGCTCGCAGTTTGAGGTTCTAATTAAGAATTTATGCACAGTAAAAAGAATTGTCCATTTTGGTCCCTCACCAGATTGCTTGTAAGTTCGCTTTCAGGAAAGTGAACGAGTGTTTTCTTTACTATTTGGTTGCAAACTATCAGCATTTGGTCGGTGTCTTGACTATTTAAGCGAGCACATTGATTTGCTCACCAATTTTGTTTGCCAATTTGCTTGCAATAGAGGTTTTTATTAAGTTTAATTATGGTTTATTAAGTTGTAATAAGCGGACCAAGAAAATTGGGTCCGAGTAGGGTTGGTGTCGGGTCCCTGCTATAGGCGATTCATCCAATGGTCTAGTTGGGATCCTGGGTATGGTTTCTACCAGTGTTCTGGGTCTTAAGTGGCGTGTTGGCTAGTGAAACTAACTTAGCCATGTTCGTTTAACTAGTATGGATTTAATGGGAGAAATAGAATATCATTTTTTTTTATTCCTGGAAACACATGTTTCATCGTATTCAATATATTACGGTTTTTGATTCAATGAGAAAAAAAATATTATTGACATTTTGGTATAAAATTGATTTTCTCACCAATTTGATCGGCAATAAGTTTAATAAATATTTATATCACTTTCATCCAATACATAGTACCTCTAGCCCTCTAATACCAACAATGTTGTGTAGAGTTATTAATTGTGATTTATATATTTGGACGGCCTTGAAGTTTGTACATTCCTCGTTTAATTAATTCCATATAGTAAAAAAAAAGTGTAATGCATATCAGTTGACTGATATAAAGTTATATCAGTTGCACTAATAAGGTGGTGATATCTCATTTAAAATCATGAATCTGAACGGGTCGCTCCGCTCTCCTAAATTCACTTGGGTGGGTATAAGTGATTTTAAATGAGGTGTCATCACCTCATT
>JAYMTK010003185.1:0-12602 GCA_036897405.1 Pelargonium myrrhifolium | reverse complement strand
CTCTCAATGTCGCGACATTCACAGGTTGAATGTCGCGACATTGCTCCTCTTCTGATGTCGCGACATTCCCAGAAATGGATGTCGCGACATGGCTCTGTCTCTCCTTCCTTTGACCTCATTTGACTTCCAAAGCGCTCCAAAGCCCAAAATAACCCGCATGGTACCTGAAATATTACACAACAAAGGCATGCGATTATCTTGACTCATAAAATAGGCTTTTCAAGCCGTAAAACCGAGCACAAATAGAAGAATTTCACAATTAAGCACATATCACAAAGATGATGCATTTCAAAGGAAAAAGGGTAATTCAAGAGAGCTCAAGTGGACCAAAAGACGATGAAAACGATCAAAAGAAGCTATGAAAGTGCTATATGAAAACGCACTATCAGCTACCTAGCCTCTTGACCAATGTAACAAAACTATCCAACAAAACAATTTGAGGAGAGATTGAGAATATTTAAATATTATTATTTTAATATTAAAATAATAATATTTATTTTTCAAACATCAAAAAGAAAATTAAAAAACAAATTAAATTTGTGATGGAAGTCCGTCACAAATTCATCTCAACTATTCAGAATTTGCGAAGGACTATTGCAAAAGAGTTCCGTCACAAATCAACTGCGACCCCTGCGTTAGCAACGAATTCATGAATGTCACGAACGGCAAAAATCCCTAGCAAAAGCATCACTAATGCTGTTGCATATTGAGCATATTCTTGAAGTGTTTAGTCTATATACAATGTGTCTAATGGAGTGTAAATAAAGGCTGAAGTATGGGTCAGAGAAGTTGAGCCTGTTGCAGTTATAAATTGAGCTCTAAAAAGCAATTGTGTGAAATTACGAAAACATTAGTTTTTGCAAGTCTTGGACTCAGCATAAATAACATATGATGTCTATGAATTGACAATAGAAAGGGTTCAATTAAGGACTATGATTGTGAGAATGTTTGCTATGATCACAGGATTGTTTTATATGTAGTTAGTATAGTGTAACCAAAATTGATTGCAAATAGAGCATTGTATTATTGGAATAACACTAAGACATTCACTTTTATTCTGGTTTTCTACATTCAGAGGTCATAGGTAAGGTTAACTCCTACAATGATTTTTTTATTTGCAACCTTACTTAACCTCCTATGGTTTATGGTATAACAAATGAACAATCTATAGGACATTTTTAGCTCTAGCCTAGAAAGAATTTGGATGTCAATCCTGACAAAGATCCCGATAATTGGAGGTTAATCATTTGGAGTTCACTCTATTAATTTGATTGGATGAGGATATGTTGGAGATCATGAGAATGCAGGATGTAGAGATAAATCAAATTGGACAGCATCAGAGAAGAGTCGGCTCAAATACTAAATGCTACTGCTTATCATTCACTACCCAGAGAAAGGACAGGCCAAAAAAACAGAAGCTAGGTCTGCTTCCTTCCCAGAGCATCCTTCCATGTGTATCAAAGATATAACGAGTGTGCACTGAAATTAACAAGAACTAGGGCGAGTTATTCTATGGCAACGCCTCTAAAGCATAACTACACTCATGGGAACATTCACCTAAAAATGATTTAGCTAAATACAGAACAGGGTCATCTTTATAAGAAAACTATCCCAGAATTGCTAACTCATGCATACCAAGTAACTTTTCCCGTTGATCCACAGAGATGAGGGTGTAAGATTCTTTCACGGAGGAGTTTGGAGTTGCCTATCGGTTTGAAGGTCCTATCACCCATGCTAAATGGATATGGTAATTCCTCAGTACAAGTGTCAGAACATGGTTTGTTGGTTGAAACTTCTGAAAGAGAGCATAAAGTTCAAGGCTAAATGATTGGGTGCAAACAGGAGCCATGGTATATGAGAGAAGTATACTGACAAAGACAGACAGGCTACGATAATAAGTAATTCTGATCTGACAGCGTAAATGAAAGATTATGTAGCCAAAAGCAAAACCTACACCATAACAAAACAACAACCAAGTCATTACCCAAAACAATGTTGGGGTCAACTACTTGAATCCTTAGGAAAACTCTTTGAGACCCTATACTTGTAATCTCTTCCTCCACTCCATCCTACCCACAGGGTAACACTAGGATAGCAAAATAATACTAGAAATTAGTCATGACTCCAGACCACCAACCGAATCTCATGCCAAGATAAGCACCTGTTGCAGCAAAAAAGACCACCTAACAACTTTTACAAAGGTCTTTCACGCAGCCTGCTTCCTTAATTTTAAGCTTCTTTCAGGAAATTTATCCTCATTCCCAGCTCAGTATAGACTGAAGGTGTTCACAAAACAATTCATTTTTATTCAATTGCATATGAATAGCCTTTAGTACACATTCAAGACTGTAAATAAGATAAAATCCTGAGCACGAAACATTAATATAAACCAAAACTTCCTCCCAAGAGCTTCCAAAATGTACTCACATTACTGTTTTAAACTAACGCAGGGTTTTCTTGACTTGGGTCCTGCTCCTAGTTCCCCTCAACTACACTTTCCTCAAATCACTTGGACACTCACCACACAGTACTCATCACCAGTTCTTGAATCTAGTTCTACATCCACATTATCCTGTTAGGCATCCAGTTCCATCATTCACTATCTAGGTCAGTAATATAACTTCTGATCCTCACCAGTTCTTATGCCAGAATTTTAGGTTAATAATGCATACTACAGTATTATGATTATTGATTAATATTATAGACAGCTAGAAATGGAAGTCCACTCAGCTGAAATTGATTTTCCATGCTTGCCATTACATGCTAATATATATCAAACATAAAAATTGTGCCTACAGCCGAGGTTGTCCTCCTTTTTAAATTTCAAGCTGTGACAAAATAAACATTAACTTCCCCTATGTATTATGCCACTCTGTTAATCCACAACTAAGTTATCATCATCTGGATAGTCTTTATATGTAGATCAAATATGTTCTAGAGAGTATCTGAACCAGTTAGTAGCTCCAAAAAAAAATAAAATCATTTTAACATTGGAAATGGAAAGATATGTCTCATTCACTTACCTGGTGATAAAGAAATTCATGGCATGGCAGCATTCATGCTAGTAACTGACCTCTTTTGATTAGTATGTGCCGCAGTTAGTATTGAACGGGAAAAACAACCGTCTAAGATCTAGAGAACCTGAGATGGAGGCAGAAAGTGACATCAGTAAATAATTCCATTTGAACCGTATTAATTATCAAATACAGTGAATAACAGAAAAGGAGGGCAGGATATTTAGGAACAACAAAGTTAGGAAACAAAAGAAGAAATTGCATGACACGGATGCTTCCCTTTTTTTCTCAAGCTTCTAAAATATCATTATCTTGTCAACACTAACAATCCAAACTCAAATCATTGCAGACTTAAATACCCATCCTTTGTAGCTTCTACATGACTCAGCAGTTTTAAGCATGATGCTTAAGTTGAGAGTCATTTTATAAATACCATAACAATAAATAGGCAACAGTAGCATTTATCATCGTTGATATTATAAGTTTCAGCTAATGTACATGAAGGGAGAGACTTTCTAAATACTGAAGTCTTGGGTGCACATATAGACATCCACATTAGCTAGCAGTTTTAAGCATGATGCTTAAGTTGAGTCATTTTATAAATACCATAACAGTAAATAGGCAACAGTAGCATTTATCATCGTTGATATTATAAGCAGCTAATGTGGAAGTCTATATGTGCACCCAAGACTTCAGTATTTAGAAAGTCTCTCCCTTCATGTACATTAGCTGAAACTTATGCCTAAAGATTGTAACTAAGATTTGAAAGGTTAATCCGTAGTAGTAATCTACTTGAAATGCTACATCAAAAAATGCACCGAGAAATAGCAACAATCGATAATGCTTGGATAAAGATCACTTAGTTTTATCAGAACACCATGGCTGAGTAGCAGTTTCTATTCACATTTGACCATACAATAATGCAAGAATGTATTCCCAAACTTAGTGGCAGTTAATCTATTTGCAAGTCTAGTGGCTAGTTGACTAAAAGTTATATAACAGCAGAAAGAATTCTGAAGGCTGCATTATGTTCTAATCCCTATAGGTCTTCTAATTCATAGATTAAATTTTTATCTTTCTATTTACAGTTTTGGCAAAGGGAGGCAGCAACTTTGAGACAACAACTACAATATTTGCAAGAATGCCACAGGTACATTTTCCACTTTGTTATGAATCCTAAACAATAGATAGTAGATTTTTCCGTATAATTTTGCATGCCACATTTCAGAAAACAGTACTTGGGAAAATCGTGTAAGATGTTATAAGCATAGAAGAAAAAAAGAACTAGATTAGAAGAGACCACAAATATAGACCATTATACTTAGCATACTGATTTGGTTAAATTAAGAGCAACAAAGGTCGATGATTACAGATGTAAGCAGCTGCATGTTTCCAGTTGAAAGCACTTTTCTTTATTCCCCCTTTTGCTCCTCAGGGTAACAAACCAATTATTAGCAGATATGACCAAAGATGAAGTTCATTTGATCCTCGGTTTTGGAAAAAATGCATTGAAAGCTTTCTACTTCTTTTGCTGTGATGTTGTACCAAAAGGATGGCGCTCAGTTATTAAGGATACAAGTATTCGTACATGTAATAAGTGAGTCTTGGGAAGGATTGGGGTCTTAGTCTCTTAAAGCGGAGGGTTTGAAAATATTCTAAAATAACTGTCTTTGTGGGTTTGTTTTGGATTTGCTATGTTTCTGGGTAGGCTAGAATTCTATGTTGGCTAATGTAGCTTTATTGGTTTCCTCTCCACAGAGAGTTATATCAGTTTTGTAGGTCTGGTAATATGGTGACACTCTAAAAGGTCCAGAGCTTACATTACTCTGGCTCCCTGTTACATTGAAACAATGAAGTATTACGGGGGAATAAAAAATTCAACTGCTAGCTAAATATGCAGCTCGTCACCTCAAAACATGTCTATGCTATTCACAAAAACAAGAAGAGAGTGAGAAAAGGGGAGGGGAGGGGAGGGGGTGGGGGGTTAATGCAGCCATACAAAATAAGGTTGCAGTTTTATCTCAAAGTATGTTACGCTGATTGCTGAATTTAAATCCCCATTTAAAGACAGCCATATCATTTGAATATAAAGCCAGTGGTACTTGAAAGTTAATGATGACCATAAAAAAGCCAATGATATTCAACAATTAACACACTTTTACTATGCAACATGCACAAGCAACTGATGACAATATCATTTGAATATAAAGCCAGTGGTACATGAAAGTTAATGATGACCATAAAAAAGCCAATGACATTCAACAATTAACACACTTTTACTATGCAACATGCACAGGCAACTGATGGGACAAGAACTTTCTGGTTTAAGTGTCAAAGATTTACAAAATCTGGAAAACCAATTAGAGATGAGTTTGAAGGGAGTCCGCATGAAAAAGGCAAGAAATTATAAGTACAAATTGGACGTTTCTTCTTTAGTTTTCAAGACCCTTTAGATACATACCACGTCCATTATTCTTAACAAGTTTTCTTTATTGTTTGTTTATGCAGGATCAAATATTGACAGATGAAATAAAGGAACTAAATCAGAAGGTTTTCACAGGAGACTCGCAAAACTTTGCAACAAATTCTATTATCAGTTATTCTTTATATGATATGCTAACAATCTTTGACTTGCAGGGACATCTCATTCATCAAGAAAATATAGAACTGTATAAGAAGGTAAACCTCATTCGTCAAGAAAATACAGAATTGAAAAAGAAGGTATTAAACTATTAATCTAGCATTTATATCATTAATAAGTTATAAAAATGGAGTTGTCCTTGTTATTGTTATAGTACAAAGTTAATATTGGGCTTTCAATTAGTAGTCGAAGCTTGTAGTTGAGTTGGTCCTCTACATAGTATCAAAAACCAGTTGACCTAACAGGTCAAGAGTCTTGCTGCAACTCTGATTAGTTAATTGTTAAAATTCGAGAACAAGACAAGAAGATGACATATGCATGGACCACATGCAATACAGGCTGAAGGGCGTGTTAGTCTGTTAGAGTATAAAGTTAATATTACACCTTCAATTATCAGCTTAAACTTTTAGTTGGGTTGGTCCTCTACAATTACCTTTACATAAAATAACTTTGGTAAATATATATTCACCTACCTCAATTCCTACCTTCTCTGCTCTTGAACTCAGTTCCTGAGATCCTGATCCCAAAGCCGAGGCCTTATGAAAAATGCAGCTGTACCACCAAGCTGCATGACCAGTAGACATTATAGCTCGCGAGTACGCTTTTTCCTTGTGAACTCTAACCAAAAGTTTTCTACTTCAGGTTTATGGAACGAGAGATGTGAATGAAGCAAACAGCAGTATCCACATTCCATACACCATAAGAAATGGACACGAATTGCATGCACCCATCAATCTCCAGCTAAGCCAACCACAGCCTGATAAGAATGGCATAGCAACAAAAGCAATGAAATTGGGGTAATCTTTCTACTAGATTCTTTCAACAAGTACATCACCTAAGAGTGCCAAAGTTTTGTTATGATGATATTAATCCATATATATGTACTTGAAATATGAACCAGATTACAGCTCCATTAGCAAAAAGCGGTTTGACTACTGTGGATTGATAGCAAACAACATGCTCCACAGTAAACATTAGGCGTCAAAGATATCTCAAGCTTAAGCTCCTGGGCAAAAAACAATCAGGTGGAACATCAGATTCGGTATGGAATGTTCTAGTAAACTTTAGAATTGCTGTAATATTATCGGCCAAATCAGCTATCTGTGTAAATTCATGCAATAATGGATAAACAGTACATGTGCCGGGTGTCATTGTCAATTATCTGAGAAGTTTGTTCCAGTCCATGAATTGAACTATTGTTAGTAAGGTTGTACTTCACTTTGTTTGATAAGGGTTCCTCAGCATTTCAAACAATAAAATCGTCATTTTCCATTTCCTCTAGCAGCCTTAAGTTACTCGCTTATTATATATAAAAATAAAATAAAATAAAGTAGCCTTTAAGTTACTAATTTTTTAATAAATAGAAACTATAAACATCTACAAGAACATGTGTTGCAAGAGATGTATCTTTTATGAACTCAGTATGTTCCTAGGCCAGCAGTTAAATATTTCACACCATCTCATTAATTTTGAATTATCCCACTTTATTAACCAAGAGCTTGCAAAGTACTGAAAAGACGAGAACCAGAAAATCAGAACACTGAACCAAAGAGTAAGATAATCCATGCATCATGAAGTGAACTTTGATACATATGAAAAGGCCCACACAGAGATTTCATGGCTACAAAATAAAGCAGTCATGAATCTACAGCACAGCACATACATTTAAAATAATGAATTTGGGGACAATCTAAATGGATTAATAGAAAAGTAGGTGTAGGAAAAGGTAAAAAGACTTTAACTCAATAAAACCAAAGAAGAAATAATTTGCTAAGCAGCCAGTCCATACTTAAGGTTTTATTTGAAATCAGTAAAGGAGAGAAGGGAAAGAGTATTTTTCAAAATTTGTTAAACTCAAGGCAACTTCAAGCAATTTGAGCATTTCCCTCTCTTTCCTTTGTCTTCCACAAGATCCAAACAGTTTCTTACGTATTAAATGTACGCCAATGAATCTTTTTTTTTTTGGTGGAAGCTTGGAACCATAAACAGATTCAAAAAATGGAGAGGAGCTTCATGAATTTATCAAGCTTAAACAAACTTGAAAAGACAAACACTGGGATACACAAGAATGAACAATAGAAACCACTGGCATCACAAGGAATAGCAGGACAAAAAGAAAGAAAAAAAATCAGATGGCCAACAACACATGCAGGCCATGATACAAAATAGATATTATAAGACAAACATGCATAAAAACCAGGGTACATTCTTAACTAAGGCAATACTTTAAAAAACAAAAGAATAAGAACAAAAGCATTACTGCTTCACCAGATTAAAAGGAACAATCTGAACTACCAAAGAAGGGGAGGGGGAGGGGGGATTATAATGAAATATAACCTGACATAAGATACAGATTAAACTTTTTTATGACACACAAACATATCATTGCAAGTTCTTGATGCTATGACTTATTATACATTTTTCAGTTGATAGTAGATATAGATGAGCTTAGTATTATATAAATGCATATTATGTGTGTTTGATTTATTTACAAATTGAGGTATACTACAAACTAGAAATGTTTTGAATTTATTCATTATGTACTATAAATGAATTGTGATAGTACATTTGCAATTAAGAATAAGTTAATAATAGGATAGTTTAAGAAAATATAGTGTTTACAATATTCCCTTACTAGATTGAATATATTTAAGATATCCAAAATAAGAATATATATATGAATAACTTAATAACTTTTAACAAATCTTACGGGATAGAAGTGGTGATCATCATCAATTGAACATTTTTTATAGTACTCTATGAACTCACCCAAAGAACCTAGAAGGGGCATGTAAGCTATAAGGTCCACACACTAGGCATGCTCACCCACCCACAACATAGACCCTTAGGTCATATACCAAATTCAAAATAACCCATACTTCAAATAGGACTCTCAGCAAATTTATCTTCATGCATTAAAAGGATATCATTAGTGATCCCTTCAAGTGGTAGTAAAATACACTCTCTCATGGCCAAGGCCCCTTTCATTTATACAAATATAATCCCTCTAAAGTACTTGGGGGCAGTTTTGATAATGCTCCTAATTGTGATTTGAAGCTTACCATTTGATTCGACTCATATACTTCTTGATTTGAGTCTACTGACTAATCTAAAACCATGGATATAAAATATAATGTTGGATGCTAGTGAAAGAGAGGCTTATGATTTCCATAAATCCATGGAGATTGGCATTTGATTGTCACACTCCATTCAACCTCTTTCAAAATATTGGATTAGAGGCATTGGGCTCAATCAGTGGTTCTCATACTAATAATTAGGAACCACAAAGATAACATTTAACAAGCTGAGGTATTACTTTAATTAATTGAAGTTGTGATAAAGAATAGAAAGAAATACTAGCATTAATTGACAGATTGGGATAAGGAGATAAACAAATTAAAGACTCGGGACCTAAAAAAGGATCTGGATTTTTTCCAACTAGAGTAGATGAAAGACAAAATAGGGGACCTATCTGCCGAGACTCACTTAAATGTTGGAACCCACAAAGCTTAAATCAAACACACCACACAATATCTACGTAGCTTCTAATGGTTCTCCGTAAATCTTATTTCTTTTTCCTAATTACATATACATGGAGGGGGGAAATAGCTGCTTAGAATTGAGCCTTAGAAATAGAGACAAAGTCAAGAGGGGATCAGTAATAGTCACCAAGTCTTTAGACAAAGTCAAGAGGGGATCAGTAATAGTCACCAAGTCTTTAACTTTGATTGGTGAATGTTCTGATTGCCCCCGAAATATGGTACCATATCATATCATGTAATAATCTATATCCACATATATAATCCGAAGATCTCCAAGTACAATCTCCACCAAACATGTACCCTAAAACAAAGGTGAAGTATGCCTTTTTCAGTAAGCATATCTTTAGTCCCTTATATTGAAAACAAGAAATAAGGAATCATCCTTTGTGTATAATAACATTAACATATGTACAAAAATGACTATCACTCTCAATCTATACGGCAGAATAACTTTTCTGGAATCTAATAATACTTTCCCATAATGATTTGTAAAATATAATAGGAAAAATAGCATTGTTAATGTCCATGAAAAATTCTAATATTTTTGAACTATGGCTGTCTCTTCATATACCATAAGAATATACAAGTATGTCCATTTTTTCTTTATTACAAAACTGTTGTGAAAATTTTGCAAATTAGAATGAACTCACCAATTTACGGTTACTTGAAATTTATATGTTTGATATGCATAAAAAAATTTTAAAAAAAAAAAGAAAAAAGACAGATTTTGGAACCATACATTGGCAACATGCTACTTCCTCACTTAGATATCTCATTTTGATTGATTGAAAATTTGAAATGATTGTTGAAATTTATGAAATGATGTGTAATATTGATGTGATTTGACCGTAGGAGAGACTCTTAATATAGGGCATTACAAGAGTTGACCAATACTCAAATAGAAAATAGGTCTATTTTAAAGTTCAATATATGAACAACTAAACTATACTAATTAAGGCATACAATAAATCTCATAAACCACGAGTTTCTAATATATATCAAGTTATCAACCATCAATTCCAACCTAAAATGTCACTGGATAGGCATTTGAGTTTGTGAAAACAACTAAAATGTGAGACAATGAGTGATCTGAAAAATAGATATTGTAGAAGTCAGAATGATACTATGGACACCCAATAAACAACGCATGGAGGCCTATCTGCCAAAGTTTGCTACTGTTGTCTGAAGCAATGACCAGTTGAACCCCTCTAAGCATTGGATTCTGAAGTTCACTCCTAAGAAAAAATAGTTTAACAGGCCCTGAACAATGCTTATAGCTAGGACACCAACTGGAGATGACTTACTTTAGGGTTTCTTTCACTAGGAAGAGAATGCCCACTTTGTTATGTCTTAGAGAATGCCCAAAGGCAACAATGCTTGGCAGCATAATACTATTGAGAGATCTTTAAAACAGCTATGATACCACAAAAATTATGAAACGACGTGTAATATTGATGTGATTCGATAATAAAAGAAAAGACATTTACATAGAACATTATTAGAGTTGACTAATAATCACATATGAAATAAACCTAGGTCCTAGGTTAAGGCTTACATCAACAAATCCCAATAATATCATGAGATTATTATATATTTCAACAATAACAATAACTTCTTAAAAATGTAACGAATTTCAATGTCAAGATATAATTCGCAGTTTCGCACTTAAGATCATTTACTCACTTTAACTGTCAATATAAGACACGGTGAAAAACATTGGATGTCCAGAACAAAGGACAAAACAATTAAAACAAAGATCATCAAAGTGATCTCAAATGTAGGTTATATGTGACATATGCTCACCCACACCCAAGCTTATCCTAATATACTAGGCACACCTTAGCTGAAAAAATATGGGGCTTATGTTTGTTATAATAATAAATTACTTCATAGCAAAATTAAGATTGAACAAGCTATAACCAAATGCTTGTCCTGGAAAATAGGAACCTCAAACCTAGGTAGAATGGCATACGTACAGCCCAACCCTTCAGCATTAGCACATAAACTGACAACTCCCAAGACTAACATGAACCTTCTAAAGGTGGAATCACTAAATGCTAAGATTGAATAAGCAATAATCAAATGCGAACCTCAAAAAATAGGAACCAAAGAAGGATGATTTAGGTGCAGCCCTCACCTTCGGCATGAACCAAAACACAAGGCTTGAAATGAACCTCCAAAAGACAAAACTGGTCTCCTCAAAATTGGAAAGTGCAGACCCATAACCACAGCTAAGTAACCTACTACAAGTAACTAAATCTCCTAGGCTACGAAAGTGTTTGTCTTCCTTATAAAATATTTACCATATTCCTCACAATAACTTCTTTTGTTTATATAGACCGTAGAAGATCAGGCACAAAATTGAAAATTTTACACACAACACAAAAAGACATCTAATATGCATATACGCTTTACCAATTACATTCAGAATTAACATAGTGAATTGTCAAAACACTAACTTCAAGTAGCATACAAAAGTAGAACTTGTGGAAGAAAGTAAGATATTAGAAAATTCATAAAGGATAACAAATTAGTGTAAAAACATAATAAGTATGGCATAATTTTTTTAATTTTTTTTTAAAGGCGAAATCATCAAACCATATTATTCTAATGCGATGAAAATTACAAATGCAACTAAAGAAACAGAAAAGCTTGAAAATTAAATTTACTGTGTGTCTAAAACTGAAAAATTAACACCACACCTGCTTGCAGAGAGAAGATCGATCAGAGTCCAGACATGGCTTCCCGATGCTTCTGGTAATGTGTGGAGCTCGGTGAAGCAGAACAGAGACCACGGAATTCTACGTCCGACGACATGACAACACCACAATGGCGGAGAGGAAACCGATTGAGAAGGAGAGTGAGTCAACGATGAAGATTGGATTTACGTGTGGTAGGGAGAGACGTAAGAAGGCGGAGCAATCGGCATGAGAACCGGTTGGTCCGGTGGAGCGAAGATCTGGGAGAAGGAGAGAACCGGAGAATCGGAGCAAATGCAGTTAAAAAATCGTTGGGAGAGGAGGAGAGAGAAGAAAATATCTAGAGGAACATTTACGTATTGGGGTATTATTATATTGGAGGAACAGAGGGAGATTCCGATTGGCTGCAATGGAAACTCAGTTTATAATCCGTACGGTTCACTCAAACAATCAAGAGAGCAATGTATATCGGAATATAACCTATGTTGCACGGATACTCTCATCTTCTCAACGTATCCGATACGTATCCGATACTCGGATACTTGGACACTCTTAGAATATCTGTACTCCTACTTTTAATAATATTTTTAAGAGAAAATGTGTCCAACACTTTATATATCCCTCATTTTCTTCTAAAAATGAATTAATTGAACAAGTTTGACACTCTAAAACACATTGACAATATGAATTGATGTGATTTATATGC
>JAYMTK010003184.1:0-12608 GCA_036897405.1 Pelargonium myrrhifolium | reverse complement strand
CTTATATCAGTTAACTGATACACGTTAAACTCTTATTTTTATTCTATAAACAACAATTACTAGTACTTTATAAGTACATATTTTTACACTTTTTTGTAAAACAGTCAAGAAAAAGTATAAATATAAAGTAATTATTATTTCAACTGGCGCATTTGGTTAACACTGGCTGCGTAAGTGGGAAAATGTCTTAGTTTCGATCCCCACTCAACACACGTATTCGTAACTCAACCTTAAAATAATCGGCTTCGAATTGATTTTTTCAATTCTAAATAACGAGCCGGGTAATCATGTGAATTTTTTTGAACCGAGTATACCCACTAAAACAATTTGTTTTATGCATAAAACCAAAAATTAGACCCTAATTCGACCTATCCGGAGAGCCTATAGAGTCGGGTTAGGTTTAAAGTGTTTTAATCCCGAACCCGACCCTGCTTTTTGCCACCTATAAATTAGACTAGAGTTGACAAAATGGACCCGTACCCGCGGGTACCTGCAACTCAAGTACCCAAACTAAAAAATATCTGATTCGGATATACCCGCTAATTTATGCTTAAAAGTTAAAACCCGCCGATGAGCATAACCCGACCCGACCATAACCCAACATATTCGAAGACCTTACAGGATCGGGTTAGGTTTATGGTGTTTTCAATCCGAAACCGACCCTACTTTCTGCCACGTTGGACATACCTATAAATTAAAAATATTATTTCGGTTAAACTAAAATTTCTCAGTACTTTTTCCTGGTTCGGTCCGGTTCAGGATTTGAATACCACTGCCCGAAATGGCACTGCCACGTGGACGCATCTGGGTCGTCCACTGTCTCGTGTTTACATGAAATCGGGGACAATCAGGTGCAGCCCGTTTTTTGAACCTAAAAAAAAAGCCCCAAATAAACCACACCTTCTCTCTCTCTCTCTCTCTCTCAGTGAATCGGAGAAGAAGAAGAAGCAGCCATGGAAGCAATACTCACAGACTGTGTCCACAACAGTCTCCGCCATTTCATGCACCGAAACGCCATTTTCATGTGCGAACGCCTCTGCGCCGAGTTCCCCTCCGAGGTAACCTTTTTTGTTTTTCCTCCATTTTTTTCACTCTTTACTCTTTCTCCCTAGCTGTTTGGTTGCCGAGAAAGCGCGAGAAAAAAGAAGATAGAAAATCTGGACCTTATTGTGTTAGATTGGAAGCATTTTCAGTCGGTTTCCTCTGTTTTTTTTTTACTGTGGTTCAGTGCCAAACGGAGCGTTATGGTCAAAAGTCTAGATCGGAGCTTTGGTTGTAACTAT
Source organism: Pelargonium myrrhifolium (assembly GCA_036897405.1). Taxonomy (NCBI): domain Eukaryota; kingdom Viridiplantae; phylum Streptophyta; class Magnoliopsida; order Geraniales; family Geraniaceae; genus Pelargonium; species Pelargonium myrrhifolium. Next base: position 11,325 of record JAYMTK010003184.1, on the reverse strand, counting down.
CGGTATCATTTCGTGTTTTGCGTAGATAATGAGCTTTTCAGCTTTTTTTTAGATCATATGGTTGAATTTGTAGCATTTTTCACCACTCTTTAGTCTCTCCCTGGTTGTTTGGCTGCCGAGAAAGGGCGAGATAGAGAAAGCGAGAAAAATTGGACCTTACTGTAATAGACTGGAAGCATTTTCAGTCAGTTTCCTCTGTTTTTTTACTGTCATTCAGTACCAAAACGGAGTGTTATGATCAATTGTCTAGATCGGAGCTTTGGTTGTAACTATTAGTTTCATTTCGTGTTCTGTGCAGATAATTAGCTTTTCAGCTATTTTTTAGATTCTATGGTTGAATTTGTAGCATTTTTTTCTTGCCCCCCCCTTCCTCACACTCTTTAGTCTCTCACTGGTTGTTTGGCTGCCGAGAAAGAGCGAAGAAAAGGAAAATAGAAAATCTGGACCCTACTGAATTAGATTGGAAGCATTTTCAGTCGGTTTCCTCTGTTTTTCTTTACTGTCATTCACTGCAACTGGAGTGTTATGGTCAATTGTCTAGATCAGAGCTTTGGTTTTAACTATTAGTTTCATTTTGTGTTTTGCGTAGATAATGAGCTTTTCAGCTGTTTTTGTAGATTTTATGGTTGAATTTGTAGCATCTTTTCCACTGTGTTATTTTCCCACTCTTTAGTCTCTCACTGGTTGTTTGGCTGCTGAGAAAGAGCGAAGAAAAGAAAAATAGAAAATCTGGACCTTACTGTATTAGATTGGAATCATTTTTAGTCGGTTTCCTCTGTTTTTTACCGTCATTCACTGCCAAATGGTGGTCAATTGTCTAGATCGAAGCTTTGGTTGTAACTATTAGTTTCATTTTCTGTTTTGTAGATTTTATGGTTGAATTTGTAGCATTTTTTCCACTGTCTGTTCCCTCCCACTCTTTAGCCTCTCAGTTCTCACTGGTTGTTTTGCTGCCTAGGAAGAGAGCAGAAAAAGGAAACGAGAAAATCTGGACCTTACTGTAATAGATTGGAGGCATTTTCAGTCGGTTTCCTCTGTCATTTACTGCTAAACGGAGTATTATGGTTAATTGTCTTGATCGGATCTTGGTTGTAATTATAAATATTAGTTTCATTTCGTGTTTTGTGTAGGTAATGAGCTTTTCAGGTTTTTTTTATTTATTTTTATTTTATAGATTCTATGGTTGAATTTGTAGCATTGTTTCCCCTATGTCTGTTTTTTTTCCCACTCTTTAGTCTTTCACTGGTTGTTTGGCTGCTGAGAAAAAAGAAAGTAGAAAATCTGGACCTTACTGAATTAGATTGGAAGCATTTTAAGTCGGTTTCCTCTGTTTTTTTTTTTTTTACTGTCATTCACCGCCAAAACGGAGCGTTATGATCAATTGTAAAGATTGGAGCTTTGGTTGTAACTATGAGTTTCATTTTGTGTAATCTGTAGGACCATAGAAAATGTGTTTTCAGCTGTTTATTTATTATTAAAGGTTTATGTTTGAATTGTAACATTTTCTTCTCTTCATTATTTATGTTTCTCTTGTTTGGTTGTTGAGAAAGCACAGTAAAAAGGAAGTGAGAAAATCTGGACCTTAGTGTATTAGATTGGATGCATTTTAAGTCGGTTTCCTCTGTTTTTCACTGCCAAAATGAGCATTTAGCTCAATGGTTGAGATTGGAGCTTTGGTCAGTAACCTGAAGTACTCTTTTGAATTTTGTGCAGAAATAGAGCTTTCAGCTGTTTTTTTAGATGGCAGCCTCTTCCTCTCTTTTTCAATAACCTCTCTCTGGCTGTTTGGTTGCCTAGAAATGCCGAGAAAAAGGGAATGAGAAAATCTGGACCTTACTGTTATATATTGGAAAGATTTTAAGTCTAGAGCATTATCTAGATTGAAGTTTTGGTCATAACTAGAAGTTCCATTTTAAATTCTGTGTAACGATTTAGCTTTTGAGCTCTCTTTTTTTTTTCCTCTAGATTTTATGGTTATATTGGTAGCATTAGAATTCATTTTGCATTTTGGTTATGCTTGTATATGTAGTGGTAGAGTGGGAACTACCATTGGCTAGGTTGCTAGTGTTTTCTGACTAATTGGAAGTTAGGAATTAGCGTGTGTGTTAATCTTGTAATTCGTCGTGCATTTGATTCTCTGGAATGTGTCCCCGTGAAATTGAATGCATTTTGAGAAATGTGAATAGGAAAATGTTAACTTAAAGGTTTGCTGAAATTTGTGGTTAAAATGACAACATGTTCTTATTTGGCTTCTGGACATTGGTAACAACATGCTGTTTTCTGCAGCTCTAGCTAACTGGAATTGGATGGTACAGTTACTGGGAATTGTAGGAATTAACATTTGCAGTTGTTTTAGTTTTGGTTTCTATAAGCTTTTTAGTAAACCTTTGTAATCGTGTAGAACTTCTCTTCCAGTCACTTTTATTTCTGCTATATATGCTTATTGTTATTGAATGATAATCATTTCCATTCATTCTGCTTTGTGCCTACAGTTCTTTTATTTTTCTTCATATTACTAACTTTTATGGAACTCCCTAATGCAGGCAAATTTACAATTGTTAGCGGGCTGTTACTTGCAGAACAATCAAGCGTACTCTGCATATTATATTTTAAAGGGTATGTATCACTAGATTGTTTATGTTTAACTAGATTTCCACTTATAATCATAATCTCTCTCCTTGTAGTCTTCTTTTTACAAACTCACATGGTTATATTTTCGTAATTACTCTTAACTATTTATGTGCATCTCATCCACTTATTTCTTTTCTTTAATGTGTTCTTTTTCATCTATTATTTGAAGGAACACAAATGGCTCAATCCCGCTACTTGTTTGCCATATCTTGCTTTCAGATGGATCTTCTTAATGAAGCGGAAGCAGCTTTATGTCATACTAATGAGCCTGGTGCAGAGGTAACAAAATATAGGTTAGGGGTTTGGTTGATGAGGGTTAATGTTTAATATTTGTGTTGCTGCTGTATGTTTAACTGTCTTCTGACTTACATTATCTGAAAGAGTATGCCTTGCTTATTGTTACTTGTCCTCTGCATGCAGGTTCCAAATGGTGCTGCTGGTCATTATCTTCTTGGGCTTATTTACAGGTTTTTTATTTTTTTATACCTCTCTTCTTGAAACATTTTATCTTTAATAGTTCATGAATGTATTTGTTGGTGTTGTTTATGTTATTTGACTACACTTATGTTATTGTTAGAAGCTTCTTCTGAAGCTTGCTGAACTTTTCCGCAAAAGTGTGTTTCTGTTGGCATTTGACTCTATAACACACTATGCAAACAAAACTTAACATCACTGGAATTGCTCCCGACATGTCAGTTGTTTTCTTTATTAATATTCATTCACTGTCAGGTACACAGACAGAAGGAAGAATGCAGTGCATCACTTCAAACAAGCTTTGTCCATGGATCCATTACTGTGGGCTGCATATGAAGAACTTTGCATACTAGGTATGTACAAGGAGAGTACAAATATTTTCAAACTATTTATATTGCCATGCTTCTGGTTGAAGCTGGTGACATTTTTTGATAAGCACCTGGCTCATCGAAGCACCAGACAATTCTTTGCAGTTTCATCCAATTAGGACTGAATCATTTTTTTTTTTTCCTGTTCCCTCTATTTGCATATAATATGCACTTAGTGCTCAAATATACACACTTCACCTGTTTATTTAAATCTAGACCTTTAAATGTGCAGGTGCTGCTGATGAAGCTAATTCAGTTTTTGGGGAAAGTGCTTCTCTTTGCATTCAAAAACAGTACGCACACCAAATATCAATTTCCCAAAATCTACACATGTTGAGTGAGGAAAAAAACTTAGGTTCTGCCCGAAACTCGAGCATGGATGATATCAGTTCAAGACAATCGAAACAAGTGCAAGGCCAGAACACAAGGGATATCCCAGGAAATTACCATGGACCAGGTGCTTTAGGTGGGGCTGTTAGTCAGTCTCTAAATGGTGGTCCTTCTAGCATGTCATTTTATAACACTCCATCACCGATGGCCATGCAGGTATTGAAATGACAATTATGTCCCTTTAAGCTTTAGTTGTTTGTAAAGGTTTACTTTTGTTAGTGTCGACCTTTCTTCTTGTGGTCCTTGGGTCTCATTTATTCGTCTATGTTTTGTAGTTGTCAGGTGTTGTGCCACCACCAGTGTGTAGAAATGTGCAGCCAAATGGCCCAAACCTTAGCACACTTGGTGCTGATAGCTCTCCCAGATCAACCATAAATTCTAATATTCAAGCCCCGCGGAGAAAATTTGTGGATGAAGGAAAATTACGAAAGGTAAATTTGTTAGACGTAAATTCTTGATTCTTTATATCATTGCTTTCAAAACCCTCTCTTATAAGAAAAGTAAATTTATGATTTCTGTAGAAGTATTACCTGCATAAGAGCTGATAATATGAATTGGTAGGCATTCCCTCAATGTGCATGAGACAAGGAACTTATTTGGGTTATTTGTGCAGAATCGCAAACTATGTCAGTTGACATGATTGTAACCTAGGTTGTTGGTTATATTTTAACCAGTTACCCTCTCACTTAATCTTGTTCAGCCACTTAGATCTCTGTTAGTGTTAGAATTAGTGTCTCATTCAAGGCTCCAAATTATGGATTAGGTAGCCTTAAATTAGGGATTATAGTGTAAGTTATAGACTATACTTAACATAGATCAAAATCATGTGTGTGTATATATGAATGAATCGCAACAAAAATTCTTCTTCCTTGCATTATCATATTGTATGATTGATTTTTTTATTTTATTGCTTGAAATATTGATATAATCTTGGTTGTTGAAGTTTTTACCATTTATTTAATGGGCCCTTTGATTTTTTTTCCTCAGACCAGTTTGTCTCTTTGCTCTCAGATATCAGGGAGGTTATTTTCTGATTCTATTCCACGGCGAAGTGCAAGAAATGCTGCAGAATCGGGGGGCAACACAAATGCAAATACTACAGCAGTACCTGCGAATGGAACTAGCAACTCTTCTAAGTATCTTGGAGGTTCCAAGTTGAGTTCTGTGACATTTCGGTCCGTGACACTACGAAAGGGACAGTCGTGGGCCAATGAGAATCTTGATGAAGGTAAAGCTTTTTCTTTTCTTACTCTCACCCATTCAGTCCTATAGTAACTAAATTATGGAGACTAAAGGGGCTGAAAAGGACTTGTTCACCTCATCAGTATCGCTCTTTAGATAGTTTGATGTAATCACTTCACTAATAACCAATAGTAAAAAATGACTAATCATCTTGTAGTAGAACTCAAGGGTTTGCTGCACTTTCTTGATGCAAACTTAATTATTACTTTATGTTAATTTCCTTTGTTAGTACTATTTCTCCTAGGCAACTTAACAAAACTATCTATTAGTTTTTCAATTAAGCTTGTGATCATCATGAGGGGTAGGAAAAGGGAGGGGAGTTGTTGTTGTTGCATGCTTCAAGGGATTAGTTTCTATCAACTAAAAAAGGAGGTTTTGATTATAAATTTGACCTCCGGGTCCCTGTATGCAGAGGCTAATGTTGAGTAATATTGTATGCCGCGCTAAAAATAAACATAGAAGACAATTACGGCAAATTCGTCTTTGGTTTATTTATTATACTGGATAGTGGGAAAAAAAAGAGCTACTAAGGAACTAAAAAAAAGAAAAAGAAATGAGGGAGTTGTATAATTCCATTTCAAAGAAGGAGCTGATATTATTAACAGAGAAGTTGGTACAGTTCCTTATGAAAAGGGATCAACTGAGAGAGTTTGTCCTTTAATATGATTTCCTCTAATAATGTTAGGTATGTAAGTAGTATAAGGTGTATTAGGACATGAGCCTATAGGATGTTATCTTTTTGTGTCTTCAATGCAACTCGCTGGGCAACTCTGTAATTAACGACAACATTCATTTGCACCTAGCGAACCGCATAAATTAGTGTTAGAAGTGTCATTATTGCCTGATCACATCAAGTTGAAATAGTGACTTGTGTCCTGATAACTTGGTATTATTTTTCTCATGTAATACCCGTTTCTTTTTCATTCTTGTTGGTGTTTAATGAATATTAAACCAATTCTTATAAACTTTATCTTTTGATGTTATTTAGCGGTACGAAATGAGGCCTGTGATGATTCACGTCTGAATATCACACCTACCACTTCAAGTCCATCCTCTTCAGGTGATGCTAGATCTATTGAACAAGAAGGTGCACCAATGCCAATCGGTGGGGTTATAATGAACGGAGCTAGCATCTTGAATGGTGCTTTAGAAATATTGGCTCTCCTCAGAATTCTCGGGGAGGGTTATAGACTCTCATGCATGTATAGGTGCCAGGTATTATTACCTGATTATTGTTGAAGAAGCAGAAGATAATTCTACCCGTCTAGGCTGTGTTTAAGTATTTTTTTCTTTCTTTCAAATTTTGTACAGGATGCGCTGGATACTTATCTGAAACTTCCACATGGACATTACAATACAGGTTGGGTGCTCTCGCAGGTAAAAATACCTTTTGGACTTCATCGACCATAGTAAAATATATAAACTTTGCTTCTCATTCTGTCATCTCTGGGTTGTATTCGTCTCATGAAGAAAATTACAACTACATTTGATCAATAGAAGTGCACTGAAATAAGATTATAAGAGATACTGAGACATGGGCATGAGCTTGGTGTTCCCGTTTTCTGCTCGCATTCTTGTGCACTTTAGTGGGATTATTGACTTTTAATATGATGGCTCAATTTGCATAGTTCATCGTGGAAGACTTTTATATTACAAGGCCCTGGCTAGTGTTTTTTTTTTTTTTTTTTTTCTTGCTCAAAATGAACCTACTGCTATAGTTTTGGGATATCCTTGTACACAATGTTAACCCGGGTATGTTTGAAAATACAGGTCGGAAAATCGTACTTTGAATTGGTGGACTATTTGGAAGCTGACCGGGCTTTCAGTCTAGCTCGTCAGGCATCACCATACAGTTTAGAGGGGATGGATATATATTCTACAGTTCTTTATGTGAGTTCTGTTTATCGTGAGAAGATTTTAATATTTTTTCAGAATCATTTTATGTTACTTTCGCCATCTATGAGTCACGTTTATTTTTAGTTCTCCCTTTATATATGCGTACTTCTACAAGTCAATGACTATTTTTAGACCCCAAAAAGAAGAATTCTTAACTAATGAGATGCCCATCATATGCTTTATCACACGGAAAATAATTTAAGATAAATATAGTGCATTTCTTCATTCTAAGCTTGAAAGAATGTAATACGTAATATGATAGTTGGATATAAATTGTTAATGTGTTTATTTCCTCCCAAGAAATCTGTCTTATGTTAAGGAATGCCCCTTGTACACTCTGTCTCGGAACATAGAGATGATCAATATTTTATTTTTGAAGTAGTAGCTCTATTGATCTTTTTTTTTTTTTTTGGAGTAAAAGGCATCTCTCTTTTCATACATTATTGCTCTACTGAGTTATTTTTATTTCTAATGCAGCTTTTGAAGGAAGATATGAAGTTAAGTTACTTGGCTCAAGAATTGATTTCAACAGACCGCTTGGCTCCTCAATCATGGTATAGCTTTATCGAACTTTTCAATAAATTATTTTGTGCACCTGAACATCAGCTTTATCATAGACCTGATTAGCGTTTAATTTCAGGAGCAACTGTTTGGATCTTCTTTTTTAAATTTTCCCTCAAAAAATTTAACTTTGGATTTCAATTTTACATTATAAAGTTGAATTCTAATTTTTTGTCCATCTGAACCATTTTCTTATCCGCTGAATGGGTTTTGGATCTGTACTCTCTCTTGTGCCCACAGTTGGGAGTAGATCTGGTAATTCGGGGTTTTTTCGGCTTCAGGTTGGAAAGACCTAAGCAACCCGCAAGTGGTGTGTGTCCGAGCTAGTTGCGGGCTTCACACAGAAAATGTGTGGGCTTGCCCGACCTGACCAATAATTTCTCAATGACAAATCCGAACCAACCCAAAAATCAATTGGATCTATTTTATGCAACCCAAACCCGTAAAAATGCGAGTCGGATTTTGACAGATCTAGTTGCGAGTATTATGATTTGTAAGCTATCATTGTCATCATTACTACTGATATGGTTTCTGTTTTGGACATGCAGGTGTGCTATGGGAAATTGCTATAGCTTACAGAAAGATCACGAAACTGCTCTGAAAAACTTCCAGCGAGCGACGCAACTAAATTCGAGATATGCATATGCTCATACTCTTTGTGGTCACGAGTAAGATACCTCTACGTTCTTCACGATTGAACGTGTAATTCATGATCTCTTTGTGTGATTTCGGTTGTTCGTATTTTCTACAGATATGTCTCGTTGGAGGATTTCGAGAATGGAATTAAGAGTTACCAGAACGCCCTTCGGATTGATTCAAGACATTATAATGCTTGGTATGGCCTTGGAATGATCCATCTTCGCCAAGAAAAGTTCGAGTTCTCCGCACACCACTTCAGAATGGCTTTCCAAATAAATCCCCGCTCATCGGTTATAATGTCTTATCTTGGGACCGCTCTACACACCTTAAGGGTTCGATCACTTGCTACATTTTATTAGCATCAATGAGCTATCCCGTTTTCTAATGTTTCTAAAATCGTGTTTTTTACATTTGACAGAGAAGTGAAGAAGCTTTAGAGGTGATGGAAAGTGCGATCGTAGCGGACAAAAAGAACCCTCTTCCCATGTATCAGAAGGCTAATATACTCGTGAGCTTGGAGAGATTTGACGAAGCTTTGGAAGTACTAGAGGAGCTTAAAGAGTACGCCCCTCGGGAAAGCAGCGTGTATGCATTGATGGGTAGAATTTATAAGCGGCAGAACATCCACGACAAGGCCATGCTCCATTTTGGTCTCGCTTTGGATTTGAAACCATCTGCGACCGACGTTGCTACCATTAAGGTGATTGTCCTATCTCTTGGCTTTTTCTATGAAAACTGCGTATTGCTGGTAAAATGCACCTCGTTTTAACATAGTTTCGCGCATTTTCTTGATAAGAACATTGGTAACTTTTCCCGGGTTTTCATTTTCTTTTTTAACGTCGGTTGAAATGACATTACCCAAATCCAACCCCGGGTTTTGGTTTTCACATAGAAAATGTGTGGGTTGCCCGACCCAAACCACACTTTTTCCATTGTAAACACGTCCATCCCGGAAATTGATTGGGTCTATTTTATATGACCCAAACCTGCAAAAATGCGAGTTGGATTTCAGGTACCAACAGGTTCGGTCCAAATTGCTAGCTCTAGGTTCATCACATTGTAAATGTTGCGGGAAAATGCTAATCAGAATATAGAATTTCTATTAAAATATGCTTTTGCTTTGATGCCTTTTATAGTTATCGACTTAACGTATTTATCTGAACACGATTTGCATTTGCTCTTTTCAAAAAGCTTGAACATTTTAACAGTATTCTACTAATCCTCGTAAAGAAATTTTGGGTATTAAGGTTTATCACATGTCATAAATGCCGTAGAAAAATGCCAAGTCGAACATAGATTATTTTTCCGAACACGCTTGTCATTTATCGTTGATCGTAAAATTTATCTGAACAAGATATGGATTTTCTTGCTTTGCCTCTTCACTCGACCCATACTTTCGTGTTTATCAAAGCAAATAAAATTTTCCCGCTCTTTTACAGGCCGCCATTGAAAAGTTACATGTACCAGACGACATAGAGGACAGCTTGTAGGTCGAAGTGCATCAAAAAGAGAAGATTGTAAATTTGTTCGGCTCTGAATCCTCGGGTCCAAAAGATCGGCTTGGCCTCGCTCGTACTTCTAGTGAAATGCAAAGAAAATGGCTTCTTTTGATCTTCAAGGCTCGCTCGCCCGTTCTTGCAGGTAACCTAACCGCTCCAACCCGAGTAACTTCAAAATGTAAACTTAATTTAATCGGCGAATCACATGCTAATCGAAGAGATGATGTGAGGAATGTGAAAAATATCACATTTGTACGAATAGTTGTATTACAATGATGAGAGATAGAAGGTTTAGTTAGATAAGGTTTTGTATCATTCTTGTCCTTTGTTTTGTTCCTTTTAGTGAGTTTAAAAGCTCTAATGCCATTGCTACAAGAGATCAAAATTTGTTTAGTTTTAGTTCAGATTCGTTACTTAACTGCTTCATGTTCAATTGTTCATGTCGATGCTCGGGGTTATTAGAGCCGGTAATTTTGACCCGAACTCACGAGCAATAGAGCTGACAATTCAAGTTTCGGATTAGAAAGACATAACCCAAACTTGATCCGAAAGGATTGCGTTTTTTTTCTTTCTCAATGTGAGTGTATCCAACCCGAAAATTGATTGATTCAACCCAGATCTGCAAAAATGTTGGTTTCGGGTTTAAATTGCCAATTCAAATCCGCAATATTTTTGGTCCTCTCCATTTTGATAAAAACCTTGATTGCGAACTTGAAAATGTTTTGGAATACTAAAACCGAAGTCTTTGGGAGACTCATTCTACAACGATCAACAAGCAAAATCCATTATTCGAACATATTAATTTGTAACACAATTTTACATTGACATTTTCACATGTAAAATTCTAAATAAACATTTCAAATTTGAACGTGGCCAAAAACTTGAATAGCCAGTTCTATCTAAAGTCGACGATTTGGTCTGAACTGAGCAATTTGATTATAGATTGAATAAGGTATTTCTTGAAAATAATTGATTGATCGGATCAGACAAATTCATTCATTTTACACTAAAAATCTAACTCAATCCAAATGTCGTTTGAATCGGATTTGAATTACTCTTCATTCCGAAAGAATTCAATTCAAAATTCGAATTGACGCCTCTTAGCTTATCTATGTACACCGTTGTTATGATTTTTATTTTTCTAAACTGTGTACCGTTACGTTGGAACATTATTTTTATGTGATTATGTTGTGACAATACTAGTATAGTACAGTATAGTTGAATTTGAATCCTCACTAAAAACATTTGAGAATGAATGTACAGTTAAACCGTGTTTTCAAAAAACGATTTCAACTATAAAATCAAATTTCCGTGTTTACCCCCAACAAACTATAAAGGGTTAATTACAGTTTCATATTATGCACTAATACTATACCTCATTTGTAATTCATTATCCTAAACTACTAAATTAATTTTTTACTCATTTGTACTTTCATTTCGTTAACAATTAACTTATATGTCCAAACTTTCCTCAAATTCTGTCAATTGACAGATGAAAAGACCAAAATATCCTTTGTTTTTTCACTTTAATAATAATAATAATAATAATAAAAAGGGTTTAATATATATCAGTTGACTGATATAAAGTTATATCAGTTGCACTAATAAGTTGATGACACCTCATT
>JAYMTK010003183.1:0-12608 GCA_036897405.1 Pelargonium myrrhifolium | reverse complement strand
AGGTGACACACTCTCTCTCCTCCTTAGCACCTCCTTAGCTATCACTTGCATTGTAGATGCTCTAAACCTGTTTTTTTATCCTGCTTTTATAATATGTATAGATTTAAAAAACAAATAATTGAATTTTTTTAATAAGCAACGGGACAACAGACCTACTACAAAGGCCCATGTTTCTCACCCCTGGGGTCACCTAAGTTAGTTTGTTAGCACCCATTCACACTCCGGAGGGGTGAACCCGAGACCTCAAAAGAAAAACACAAGTGGTTAACCACTTGATCCACGTGCCTTTGGTAACAAATAATTGAATTGATCCGGTGGGCTTTTAGATTGGGCTATCGTAGCCCAAAACTGAGCTGCACCGCATCTAGCCAGAGCCAGAGCCAGAGCCAGCTCAGTTGAACACAACATCATCACCTTCTTCATCTCGTATCAGTAGTGCCTTTCTGGGTATAATTCAGACCACTTTCATTGGATTTGCATATAGTCTCATCTCTACTTCTTTCCTCTGTTTTGGCTTTTTATTTTATTTATTGACTACCGTCCAAAACCAGAACAACAACCAACGCTCTCTCTCCTACAACACCCCAACACTACCTCCTTTATTTTTAATATACCAAAAAAAATTAAAATAAGATTTGATTTCAGCAACCCAATTTGCTTTTGTTTTGCTTTGATGCCTACAACCTCATCACACATCACAGATCGATTGATCGCTCGCTCTCTTCCTCTCCAAACTAAACCCTAAGCTCTACTTTCGTAGATCACGACAATGAATTCTCAGCCACCAATGCGGATGTCTAATTTCAATTCCAATAATCCGTAATTCACTCTTCTGATCCTCTCCAATCATGTGGCTCCCCTTTTGGAGATCCAGGAGTCGATTCTCCTTGGATGAACTCAGGTTTCACCGCTTCCTCGCTCACCTTTCTTCAATTCTGATTTTTTTTATTTTTTTTATTAGGGCTTATTGAATCAGCTGATGAGAGTGAATTAGTGAATTTTTTTAATGTGGCGTGTGTGGTTTTATATGCCAATTGCAATAGTTTGAGGCAGATTTTTGTTGAATTATTGAGTAATGAGTCTAAAGTCAATTTCTTGTTTAAGTTGAATTAAATTTTCATCAAGTCGTGTTGTGGGTTCTTCGGCTATATTAGTTGTTGGCACTTGTGACACGGATGGGTGATTTTGTTTTGGAGCAAATAATGAATATAGCCAGTGAGGAAATCAAAGAATTTGAATTCAAAGCTTCTATATTTTGAAATAAGATAAAACTATTTTTATTACTATTTTTCATTATTGGAGCTGGTGTTGCTGCTTAGTTAAGTTAGTTGGAACTGTTTAGTGCCATTTGTCTACTTATTCAAAATTATCCTGAGTTTTGCTTATGGATAGAAGATTATTTCTTTTAGAATGCTGTACAAGAATAACTACTATGTGACTCATTCAACTTACTGTAGAAAGAAGTTATGGTTCTTCCAAAATGTAGACCAAATAGCCTTTTGGTTTTGATAAACATACTTGAATGGGCAAATGAAAACAATTAAGCACAGCTTCTTTTCTTAAATACCTTTTCCATGTTACTATTTAGTTTACTTCTCATCTCCCTCATGTTCCTAATATATCACATAGAAGTTGGCGCTTCTGTCAGCTGGAACTAACATCTTCAATCTAATTATTTAGAGCTTCTCAACTTTCAATATGTTCCTATTTTATACTTTTGTTGGAGCTTAATTCATTTTCCATTGGTGTATGAAGCCCTGGATTGAATTAATACATCTGTTATGTGGTCAGTCTTTTTCCTGTATGCATAGTTTGTTATGTTAATTATTTTCATGTCTGTGCAGATATTTAACTGATCAATTGCAAAAAGTTCAAATTGTGAATGAGGTTAACAAGGTAACTGAAAGTGAAATATATTTTCTTCATCCTAATTTGGTTGAATTCTTTTAGTACCATTGTCTTTAGTACCTGGTTCATTAATTTATGGTCTTACTTCATATCTTTTGAAGGATTTTGTTATTGAGGCACTGAGATCCATAGCAGAGTTGATTACATATGGAGATCAGCATGACTCAACCTTTTTTGAGTGAGACTTCTGAGTACTTAGCATCTCTTTATCTATTGTAGTCTGGCACTATATGTTGTCTGCACAATCTGCAGGTTCTTCATGGATAGACAGATCATGGGGGAGTTTATACGTATATTAAAGATCAGTAGAACAGCGACTGTTTCACTTCAGTTGTTGCAGACTATGAGCATTATGATTCAAAACCTCAAAAGTGAACATGCTATATGTAAGTTGGTTCTTGAAGAGAGAAAGTAGGTAGTTCTTTTGTGTTGTCTTTATTTGATTCTAGGAGTAGGGAATGCATTAATGGTTGAAATTTTTGCAGATTATATGTTCAGCAATGAACATATTAACTACCTAATTACTTATTCTTTTGACTTCCGGAATGAAGAGTTACTGTCTTACTACATATCTTTCTTAAGGTTTGGACTTATCTTGTTCTGTTATCCTATGACTTCATTTTTTGAACATTTTTGTCCTGATTATGGTGTTGTGATTCTTATTTTGTGGTCTGAAGAGCAATTAGTGGAAAGCTGAACAAGAACATAATTTCTCTGCTTGTGAAAACAGAAAATGTAAGATTATTCTTCCTCAGCCTGTTATTTACACCTTACATTTTCGTGTTGTTGTTTCTTGCTAAATATAGATATTGTGGTTCAATAGCATTTTTATTTCACTCAACTTTACGTTTAATACCTTATCCATATTATTTTGTCACAGTATTGTATTATATTTTAGGGAAGTCATCAAAAAGTTTTTAGCTAGCAAAACATCCACATACTGTTTTCAAAGATTTAGGACCAAAAATTGTTGAGAAGTGAAAAGGAAGCCATATGTATATAGATAGCACCCTGCCGACTAGAGAACACATCTGCTGGCATCTTTGACACGAGTCACGACTCATTACATTCATTGTGGTCAAGATGTCTAAGAGGTGTTGTCACAGTCATTGTATTTGATAAACTTGGTAACGCTTGGTTTGTGATTGCTTCTCAGTATAGAGGGACATTATGACATGAAATATAAATTTGAAGAGCATGTCATGATACTTTTCATGCTTGTATATGCTAGATCATAATTGTAATATATGACCTTCGTTCTTTACGATAATATGGAGTATATACTGTAAATAATAATTGTGTTTTGAGCTTCTTTTATGATCAGTATGAGACCTGAATGGCCTAAGAGCTACACGATAGAGGGTAGGCCTCACCTTTCCCATATGCCTTGCATGCCTCTTATCCAATCGGTTGTGATCCGTAGACTTCCATGAAAGAAGTCCCAAGTTCCAACCATTGGGGTTTCCCCTTGGGGCAGCCGTGCTTTGAACTTTTAGTGCTTTTCTGCTATCTTCTACTAATTGTCTTCCTAATTAGAGATCGTGATATGAAGTATGCGTAAAACCAAAATAGATTAAGAAGCTTAATTGATGATAGCTTCACACTGGTAAGATGCTGAATTGAAATCATAATGTACAGCCTTTGTTCTTCATGTACAAAGGAATGTGGGTTTAAATGTCACATCTTTCTCAAATATAGTTGTTTATTTCTAGTGATTAACCAAGAGTTGAACTAATCAATAGGTGTGACCTGAGGAATGCTGAGGATTGTCGTTTTCCCCTACTTTGTTAGAGTTTGTGGTAGAAGTGTTTATAGGAAATGGTGTATGCAATATTTTATTGAGGAACACTTCATTGTTGTTCTCATAGTTTTGAATTTGTTGTGTTTAAGCTATTCACGATCTTTGTTTCAAGTAATATTTGGTGGGATGAAAATAAAAAAACCAAGTTGTTTTGTGTATAAATTAATCATTGGGTTACAGTTTCTCTGAGGTGGTAGGATCATGATGGTGGGTGATCCATCTGTCCAGCAATAAGTAGATAGCTGCCTGGACAATGTTACGGCTACATTGGACAAGCTTAGTCACATCTTTTGAATAACTTATAGGAATAGGATTTGTTATACTTTCTTATCGAAATAGAATTGATCATACTACCTAGTAAGTATCATTGAGGTCCAGTCGTTGATTTCAATTCAATGAAGCAAGAAATTTAGCATGCTATCAGAGCCTAGGTATAGAAAACCTAAACTTTTTATGTTATTTTTTTATTATTATTATTTTTTTCCGTGACACCATCTCTGGTGAGGTTCTGATGACACACTTCTGAACGCTCAACCATTGATAAAGTCACCATCAAGCTCAACTCCTCACCGCTAATAAAAACTTTTGGAATTTCAGCCCCATACGCTTTTGCATGCCCCACCATCTTCTCCACCAACTTTAAAGTCGTGTCTCGCCAATCTCTCCTCTCCGATGAGCATTGACTTTTATCGCTGGCACCATTTGATTTAGACAATACAGACTGATCTTAGAATTGCTATTATTCATCCCTAGTGCAATCTTGGACAAGTCGTTCAAATTTTTTTCTATCTTTCAAACCATTTGTGCTTAAATAAAAATCCCATTTCAAACAACCATTCGTATTCGCGCATAGTGATAATACATGACAGTATTTTTGTGATTCTTTCAATGTATACACATCATCTCAAGGTATGTTGCATTAGTTATCTTGTTCATACACTATGTAACATGAATAAGTTAAGTTTAACATTTTTTTATCTGTTTTTGTAATTTCATAAGAAATTGTTACTACTTTTATGTTTTTAATTTTATTGTAATAATTTTGTTACACATTAGTCTAGGCCCAATATGCTATTTTCAGTTCAAGTTTTTTAAATTTTCAGTGTTCGGTCCAGTTAAATTCTAGATCGATTGGGTTGAAGAGAAAGTAGTTTAAAATTAGATCTTGGGGGTATTCTGGCCACATAAAAAAAAAAAAAAATTCATTTATTAAACCGATGATAATCCAAGGGAGGTCCGTTGGATTATTTTATACATTGTACGATGGATATAAATATCATATTGAATTTTAAAATCCAATCCATCATTCACATCAACCATTGGATTAGGCCTCATAATGGATATCAAAATTCAATCCACTGCTCTATCCATGTGATCAAACACAACCCATAAGTATTATGTAGCAGTTCGATTGACCAATTTCATTAATGCAAGAAATTTAACATCTGTTACATGTTATATTTTTCTGAGTATTGATATAGTTTCTTCTATGCATAAAGGACGAAGTAGTCTCTTTTCCACTTTATGTTGAAGCAATACGGTTTGCTTTCCATGAAGAGAGTATGATTCGCACTGCTGTGCGTGCTTTGACATTAAATGTATATCATGGTCAGTTGCTCTTGTTATGGTCACTTTCTCTTTCCTTTCCTCCTGTGGTGTTGTGCAATTTTCCTTGACTAAATGTACTTTGCATTTCCTTTTTGTTCTGGTTTTCAGTTGGAGATGATTGCGTGAATAGATATGTTGCCAGCATCCCTCATGCAGATTATTTTTCAAATTTGGTTTCATTTTTTCGGAAGCAGTGCATTCATTTAAATGGATTGGTCTATGACATCGTGAAGTAAGAGTAAGATCAGTCAATTATATTATGGTAGTGGGCTAAATGTGTCCTTTTCTAAAGGGTGCTATTTTATTATTGGGACAGAAATCCTGACGTAGACTCAACACCTATCATCCTGGCTGCTGTAGATGAAATTGAGGACAATCTCTACTATATTAGTGATGTTATTTCTGCTGGGATCCCTGATGTTGGGAGGTTAATAACAGACAACATTTTGCGAATTCTGATACTTCCCTTGCTTTTCCCTTCTCTGAGGATGGAAGCTGTTGATGTATGTTGCTTCTTCTTTGTTCTTTTGTTTTATTTTATTTGTTCATTTGCTGGGTGTGAAGGCCTTCAATAGTAATCATGATCATGTATGTACAACTTGGTTCTTATTAACCTTCTGTACTTTGTAAATCCAGGAATTACAGATTGGTGCTGTAACTTCTCTTTATTTAATTTGTTGCATCTTGCGCATTGTTAAGATCAAAGATTTGGCAAATGCCATTGCTGCTGCTTTTTTCTGTTCGCCAGAGGCCTTTGTGCTCAATTCTGAAGCGAAACTCAATGGTCATATGTCTGGTCATGATTCGGTCCATGAAAGTCAGCAGACAGACAGCAATAATCCTACTGAGGTGGATTCTGGACGTTTAAGAGTCACCGTGCCGAACTTGTCTAGTTCTTCAGAGATTCATCCAGAAGATGCTATTATGGATCACGCCTGTAGCAGTTCACATTTGGGTTTTAGGTAACTTTTTGTCCGCTAACTTCTGATTTTCTGTCTGCCATTATTTTGCCATATCTGCTTATCTGGATGTTTGTGTGACAATTAGTAATAGCAGTTGTACAAATGACTGTAATTTTATTTTCTAACCTGTAATGAGTATATAGAAGTAGAAAAAGAGAACCAAATTCATCAGTTTCAGATTTTTCATTCGTATGCCTTAAACTGGAATCACAATTGGGAACTTGCAGAAGTGCTTGAAACAATTGTTGATCTTTTCTTCATATAGTATCCTGGCATAGTTGTACAATTTAGGTCATTTGTGAACATATCCCAATCCTGTAGGATGGTTCATGTTTAGCAATTTGACAATTTTGCTGTGGTCTTTTGCCAAATTCCGTGGTTATAATTTTGTGTTAGTGCCATTACCAGAATTCTTGAACTGCTATGAGCATGCATGATTCTAAAGATAGAGGCCTTTTCCTACAATTTTATTTAGGTGATGCTGTTGACTGTATAGCATTGTATATACAAAAAATAGATAATCTGTTGCTGATCTTAGACTCTCTAATTGATGGTAAAGATGGCCATTGTTATTGCATTTAGAGTATGTATAAGGATGATGCCATTAAGAAATTACTCAATTTGGCTTGTGCCAGTTTTTGACTGAGAGATTGGATGCTCACAAAAAATTCTGATTTTCCTCCGATATTTTGAGATATTTTTCATTGAGTAGGAATCTGTTGGGTCCAAAATGCAAATATAAGCACGATGATGTACTTCTGAAAGATTGATTTTACCTTGTTGATAGTGCTTATTATCATGTATTCAAATGAATTTCACATAAAGAGTGAACCAGTTATCCTGTTCGTCTGCCAATTATCCTAGAGAGTTAAAGGTGCTTCAATATTTATTTTAAACTCAAACTACTTCAAAACTCTTTAATATTCTGTCACTACCAAGGTTTATCGCTTAAAAGGCAAAGAATCAACATCTGGGCATGATTCCAATTGACAAATAACTCAATACGGGTCGTTCTAGTTCTTGGCTGAAATGCTGACAATAATATTCCAACTTCCTCTGATAAATTGATGAAGTATATCTTTAAAGAGAAGAAATAGAATATCTGGTTGGTGTAAAATGCAGAATTTGAACATGATGATATCCTGCTGAGCATATGAATTATCTTCTGACTATTATGGTTTTTGTTTACTGGTCATTACTTATTAAGTTCACAAAAAGAACAACCGAGTGACTCCGGTGGCCTGCCAATATCATAGTATTGCTTCAGCATTTATTTGGAACACGTACTACAAGATAATTGGTTGTTAAAATTATGTGGAGTATTGTTCTTCTGTTTGAGAATTTTTGACATATAATTTTGACATTAAGTTCCTTCATAATCTCAGTAATGCTGTAGTTCTAGCATTGCCTGAAATTTGTCGACATAAGTTGTGATGAAGATAACCTGTCACTCAGTGTCTTTATTTTGAAGTTTCTCCCAATCTTGCTTCAGCAGAAAAGAAGACATACCGAAAAAGCTCCTACCATTTCTGTTCCTTCAAAAGAATAGAGTTGTACAACTTTTGACATTGGTAATAATTGATAATTGATACAAAAAGCTTTCCGTGGTTGATGAGAAATCCTTAAACTAGTGCCTTGTTACCCAAAATTTCCAATAATTACCCCAGATCCCTTTCTTTTCTTAAAGAAACATTATGTCCAAGGCTTTAGAAGATTATTTATCTGCACGTAAAGGCTGGTAATTACTTTTTGAATGTTTTAGCAACTTACTTAGATCTATGTTTTCTATCTAACTAGCTTATCTTGTTTCATAATCATTGTTTCTTGAATATGTATTTCTTTTGATATATGTATCTGTGCAGGGATGTGCTGCTTTGTTATGTTACTAGTGGCGATGATATGCATGTTCTGGGTTCGTTGAGTGTGCTTGCTACATTATTGCAAACGAAAGGTCATGATCTAGATAAGTAGCTTACTTCAGCTCTGCTGTTATCATAACATTTTCTTATCAAATATTTGCTTCTGTAGAGTTGGACGAATCGATGCTAGATGCTCTTGGCATTCTTCCTCAACGCAAACAACACAAGAAGCTCTTGTTGGTATGTCCTTGTGAGTCGGTGATTTATAAGTTGGTCTTTACTAGATTAATTTGTTCTCGTATCACTTACATAACTTATAATTTTTGTGAAGTGTCTTAGGTAATTATTTATATTATTTGTGAATAGCTCATCAATATTGTATTACATCCTCTGCTGATGATTGAATGAGTTGGAGATCCTCTATAATAGCTGCTATAGTTTTATCAGTTTAAGCAAGGCAAGGCTTAAAAGGTTTAAAATGCCAAAAGGAGTTTAATTCTATTTGGCTGAGACTAAATTATTGTTGGAAAATTTGGGAGTCAAACTTATTCACGATTCTGAGTACTTACTGATCAAGCTTTATTGTAAAAGTACACTCTTGCTTTATATACTGCTGGTGAAAAGTGTTGTTGACGTTATCTTATTATTTTACTATATACAAATTGGTGATTTTGTGATGAGTTGTTTTGATGGACTAACTAAGAATACTGTAGCTGTTCAAAACTTCAAATGTTCAATCTATTAAATAAGCTATGATTTTGTTCTATGAACTTCAAACATAAGCTTTCCATAGTAGCTGAGCTGTAATACTAGCACTCATATGCAGCAAGCTTTGGTTGGTGAAGTCTCAGGAGAAGAGCAGCTTTTTTCTTCAGGAGATGAAATCAGCGGTCAACTTGATGGCTATTTGAAACTGCTCACGGTCCTCTCTCTCCCCTTATACAACATTTTTCTTGTGGCATATGTGAATAGCTTGGTTTCATAATTTAATGGAAGTACTTGTCAGTGTGGTGACTTGCTTATAAAAGACCTAGAAGGTAAAATGCACAAGGAATGTATGATGTGCTTTCACTTTATCTGCAGCAAGAGGAGAAATTAAATCCATTATTTTCAGCTTTCTGCCTGACACTTGGTATTCCATGTAATGACTAATCTGAAAAACTCTTCTGCCAATGGAACTTTTCTGATGGAAGTATTTGTATTTTTTAAACCTTTATTTAGAAGGACACAGATAAATAGAGATTCTCAATCTTAATAAGAATTTACTGTCATCAGTTGAGTTTCTTCTGTTAACTTCAACCTGATTCTAAAACTTGTCAATAATTGAATTTCAAATTGAAGGTCGTCCATGTCAACTATGTTGCATAGACATGGGCAGGGGACATGACACAGATATCACGGGACCCAATTTTTATAATATCTAAGATACTATACAATAAGAATTTGTTCATCGTTGATCAAAAAAAAAAAAAAAAAAAGAATTTGTTCATTAAAAAATAATGTTATATTTTTGTTATATTAATGCATATAATTTGTATAAACTCGTACATCGCAAACACTGTATGAGGAAATATCAACAATGTTACAAAATTTGAAACAAAAAACACAGAATGCAGAGAGATAGTAGATCCAATGGCAGGAATGTCAGACTTCAATAGTAAAGTTTTTTTTGTTTTTGTTTTTTGAAGAACTTTTTTCTTATTAAATTTACTTTTTCTTTTAAGCACGAGTGATATAAATATGAGTGGATAAATAAGAGTTTTGCATTCATTACATATTCTTATGTGTTTAATCATGTTCATCAGAGTGTCCTGGGGTTCGGACAGATGTCCGATCAATATATTATTTGAAAAAATGGGGGATACTTAAAATGTCCTATGCGTGTCTGTTTAAAAGATGTTCAAAACGCAAGGGGACACATGATATGAAGTGCTTGACATATCCGAAGAGTATCCGAGTGTCCAAGTGTCGGATACATGTAAGATATGGATAGTTTGAGAAAATGAGATTGCCTGTTCTTATGTGTTTAATCATCTTCATCAGAGTGTCCTGGGGTCTGGGCAAATGTCAAATCAATATATTATTAGAAAAAAATGGGGGATACTTCAGACGTCCTATACGTGTTCGATTAAAAAAAGTTGAAAACTCCGAAGAGTATCTGAGCGTCTAAGTGTTGGATACATGTCAGATATGGATGCTTTAAGAAAATGAGATTGTTTGTGCATCTTAGTATGCCAATTATATGTGTGAGCTGGAGGCTGATATTAAGTTTAAGTGTCCTACTCCTGACATTTTTGTAATACGTAGACTAGATAGACGGGGTGTTTCAGTATCATTGAATTTGGATGTGTGAAGCTATTGGATTTCATCAAAAAACAAAAAAAAAATTCCCTTGATAGTTCAATTCCTATTTGGACCTTTTCTCATCTTTGTGCAGGCATATTTTTTTCCTTTTCTGAGTATCATCTACAGGATGGTGTTTCAACAGATTATAATTAGATTACTAGAGTTGTAATAATTATAGATTGGTTCTTATGTATAAAAGGGATTCTTAATATGAAATTTTGGGGGTGATGGATTGAGTTTAGCTGTTGGAATAATAAGCTGTAACAGGATATGGTGCTTCACTGTGGTATGGTTTCAACTTTTTTCATGTAGAAAGTTCTCCTAATCCCCTAAGTGTACATTAATATTTAGGAATGCAAAAATTGAACTTATTTGTTCACTTGAGATTTGTTATAAATATTATATTATGCTCCTTGCAGTAATTGTTAAATGGAAGTTGGATTATGTAGGTATTATGAATTGTAAGTTTTTGGCTATACTTTGAGTAAGACTGTGGAAAGCTATAATTTTGCTGTTTCATAGTTATAATTTTATTTTTTCTTGTTCTTCATGGTTAGTGTGTATTTCAAATTGTTGTGTTTGTCTTGTAGTGTCTTAATACTTTCATGTAGGGGACCCCTACCTAGTTTGGGAGAAGCTTGGTTGTTGTTGCCTTAATACTTTTTTATTTTATTTTAACAGGAGCAGTATGGAATTTTGTGCTCTTTTCCAGTAGTGGGAGCAAGTCCTCGTGTACACAGATTTCAGGTAACCTTTCCATTTGCAGTCATTTGTTGCTCCTATTTTATTTGGTCAAATGTTGCATGAGTGAATATAAGGGTTTTCTGCTCAAATATATTATTACGAATTTACGATATGATTTCCTATTGGATGCATGGACTGTAAATAACAATTAAAGCATAGGCTTGGGTGATGCCGCCAGAGTTCCAAATATATGAGAATGGAAGTTCTTTCTAACTTCTGAGTATGGTAGTTTGTGTCATTAAGTAGTTTTTGGGAAGATTAAGTCACTGGTTTTATGTATTTGGAGTTTGGACTCACTATATGTATTATTATAGTCAAATGGTCAGAGTTGGGGAAATAGTTGGCATTTTATTATGATTTATCTTAGTTAGCATTTCACTATCTGTTCAGTATATCTGTTTCGAGACTCAGTTGTAAAGTTAAGGGGTTGAGTGAACCTTAGATTCAAGAAGTATGGATCGAAGATGTGGTAGGAAACCTACTATTCCTCCAGTTAATCCCCCTTCTGATGCCTCAGATGCTGAACAGTTGAGGAGTCAGATCTGTCTATGTCAAATGACTAGTAGAATTGGATTCCTAAATTTCTATCGATAATGATTAAGGTTCTAATGATGAGGTCTAAGAATCCATTTAATTTGCTTGTTCCGTGTTGTGGGCTAATGGTTTTGGATGACATGGTAAGAGATTAACATCAAATTAAAAATACCAGAACTCAATTGTAGTTCACAAGCATAAAAGATCTTTTCCTTCCCTCAACCTGTTGAAATGTTTAATTTTTATTTTAGGGATAATTACACGTTACTACCCTCTTAGATACACGTTTTGCACGTTACTATCCTGAACTTGCTTTTTTCCACACGTTACTACCCTTAACTTCTTATTTTTCCCAATTTGTTAGAGAATCCATCAGTTAACTTGCCAAAAAACCAAAATAGCCTTCATTTTTTATTTTTGTTTTAAAGTAAAATTAATAATATTAATATAATTATATAAATAAAAAAAACTGAAGAAGAAGAACAGACGCAGGTCTGTTCATCCGCCTCCCATCACCATCGCCCTCCACAGCCTCCTCCGACGGCGGCTCGACTGGAATAGACGTCGGAGTTGGTGCTGGGGCTCACGGTTGTGACAGATCCGCTGGGTCTTCTCTCGCTCACTCCAGAGCCGCCGCGGACCGGCTCCGGTGCAGCTCCTCTGCTGTCCCTTCTTCGTTGTTGTGGTGGCCGCGGCGGAGAGCGACGGGAAGTCGCCGGAAGGCTCGATTGGAGGTGAGGAAGGACGGAGAGAGAAAAGATGGGGGATTATGGGGTTTTGTTTTGAAATTTTGGGGTTTAACTTTGGTGTTTGATTTGAAATTTTGGGAAGATGGAGTTTTGGTTT
>JAYMTK010003182.1:0-12611 GCA_036897405.1 Pelargonium myrrhifolium | reverse complement strand
GGCTTTGATGGAGATGATCGGAGAAGACCATATGTCTTTTTTATATATATATATAGGGGAAATATCATGTTACTACCCTCTTAGATACCTATTTATCATGTTATTACCCTCTTAGATATAAAAAAAAAAAGAAGGGTATTTTCGTCCTTTTGCAAGTTAACTGATGGATTTAGTAACATGATATAAAAAAAAGTTCTAATAAGGTAGTAACATGATAAATGAGTATCTAAGAGGGTAGTAACATGATATTTCCCCTTCATAAAAAGAAGAAAGAGAGAAACAAATAAAGTCAGATCAATTAACCTGTCGTTTCATCACCGTCTTTGAATTACTCCCTCTATCACAAAATGAGGTGTTGGGTCCACATGTTCATAAAAAGAAGAAAGAGAGAAACAAATAAAGTCTGATCAATTAACCTGTCGTTTCATCACCGCCTTTGAATTACTCCCTCCATCACAAAACGAGTATCCTCATGCACATGTCATTTCATCATGTCCATTACTAATTACACTATACAAGAGGAAAGAAATATATGTATATAACGGTTGTTCTTTTCATCTACGTTGCTCCTGCTGATTACTGTTGCGCCAAAAGAAAAAACGGGATACATATTGAAACATGTATTTGATATAAATAATAGGAATATCATCGCACAAACTTACCAGGTAAACAAATAGACTAAAGCAAACAGTCACATTACGAACAAATAGTAATTAACAAAGACAAACATAGAACAGTCTCACCGAACAATACATTCTTCTAAATCTACGTATAGAGAACTTGTATCATACTTTGGATACACAAATAAAATAGGGATAATTGCAGATACCTCCCTCGAAATTTAAGTGTTTTGCACATAAACTCTCTAATGAATTTCCGTTAGCAAATACCCACCCATGTTGCGAGGAACCGGTTTTTCCGTTAAATCTAACGGAAAAACACTCTCTCCTCACATGTTTCTCACATGAATGAACTGATTTTCTAAAATACCCATTTTACCCTTGAGATGATTGAAGAAGAACATTCATAATTAATGTTGAATGTTTGAAGATGAGCAATCGGTTGAAGAATCCAGTGTCGGAAACTGGATATTTTTGCTGAAAACTTAATTTTTTTACCAGAATCTGGTTTTGTATTGCCGAAATTGTTGCCAGAATTTGGGTTTGTATTGTCGGATTTGTTGGGCGTGTTATTAGTTTTAAGATTTTCAAAATTAAAATCATTCAAAATTAATTAATGAAAACTTTACTAATCTTCAACCATAAAATGTTGCTGGGATTTGGGTTGTGATACATCAATAGCTCTTCAAGATGACATTTTAACAAATTAGATGAACAAATTCGTATAAACTCAAAATTTACATCTGATATTCAAACAAAATACGGTAACATTACAACTCAGATTTAAACAAATGAACACATAATCAACATATTCAACTCAGATCTGGTGTGTGAGAGATAGCAGTCTGAGGCGGATGCAACGTCGAAGGCCAAGGCGCGGCGTCGGAGGCGGATCTGACTAGATCTCGCCGATCGTTCTCGTCAGAAATGGAGACGCAAGCTTTACTTGTTTCGTACTCGACGAGCTCCACCGAGGCGGCGGCAGCGGATCTGACCATATCTTGCCGGCAACGGAGACGCGAGCTCTACTTGTTTCGTGCTCGACGAGCTCCACCGAGGCGGAGGCGACGTCGGCGGATGAGGCGTGGCGTCGGAGGCAGATATGACCAGATCTCGCCGGTCGTTCTCGCCGGCAACAAAGACGCCAGCTCCACCAAGGTGGAGGCGACGTCCAAGG
The DNA here is from genome assembly GCA_036897405.1 of Pelargonium myrrhifolium. NCBI lineage: Eukaryota > Viridiplantae > Streptophyta > Magnoliopsida > Geraniales > Geraniaceae > Pelargonium > Pelargonium myrrhifolium. Next base: position 10,814 of record JAYMTK010003182.1, on the reverse strand, counting down.
CAGAGGCGGGGCCTGGTGGATGTGGTGAAGGAGAGATTGAAATGAGATTGGTGAGGATAAAATGAGATCGGTGAGGATGAGAGAGAGAGAGGGTGACATTAGTTATATTAGGGATTTATATTGATTTTTTTTTAATTTTTGAAAATAATAAATAATTAAAAATATAAGGGTATTTTAGTGATTTTACACAAATTTAAAATTTTAACAAAAAAATTGGTTCCGCGCAACATTGGGTGGGTATCTGCTAACGAAAATTCATTAGGGGATTTATGTGAAAAATGCTTAAACTTTGAGGGGGGTCTTTACTATTATCCCAATAATATACAATATACGTTATGCCTCAAAACGAGAATCACTATTGATTTCCTTATTTTTCTAAGAATTGAAATAATTTACTTAAATAGTGGTAGAAAAATCAAAAAGCATACAACTTAACGGCTCAACCTGACCAACACTTATTAGAGCAAATCGATTTAAAACGCTAGGATTTTCTCAAAAATCTCATGTCAAGTCTTATCAGTGTCGCTGATTAAAAAAAGAAAAAAAATGCTCAACTTGAGGTCACATACCTTCTTTTCCATGTTGGGAAATGGCATGGAATGTTGCCCAAATTTGAGTTGTGGAGGAGGAGATATATATAAAATTGGAGCATATAATTTAAACCCCAACAATAGGCGTGTGTGTGTGTTTTTGTAGTGGTAGTGGGGGCGTGTCAAGCTATAAATAATCATATTGCTTAGGCAACACATTTGCATTTTGATACAAAAAGACCTGAAAAACAAATTAATGTTGGTGTACTTTTCCCTAATTTGAAGTCAATCAAAATGCACAAAGTGAAGATCAAAGTGGATCCTCAACCATATCTCATCATCTTTACTAGCCAGTAATGTATTCATCATTATACATGTAGAAATTAGAATGAGTAACCCTACAGACTGTCACTGAATGCAAATCGGTAGCATTGGACTCGGGACAATACCAAAAAAAGGTGTCCCATTTTGTAATCGCAGATCTATCTTCACCATTTCATTACCATTTTTACAATTGGAATTTCATACTAACATGAAATAAAAATTGTCTATTTCCATCCAAACGGGCAATTCTTAAACATCTTCATTCATATTCAAGTATTCATCATTAATTTGCTTTTAAATAATACTACATCATTTATCACTAGTCTTTTTTGTCATTAACTAATAGGTAAATACTACTTTTTAATTGCTCCATTTTATTTCACTAGATTCTATTGCATGACATTCTGAATCCATAAAACTAAATACCATATTCCTTCCCCTAAAAATTGAAAATCTCATTTTGAGATCACTCACAAACATTTTTGTTAGTTTTATAATAGTTACACCGTTGTTTTTAAAAAGAGAGGAATTGGTTAATAAGTAGAAAATATAATTAGAAGAAAGATTAAAGTTAAAGGAAATAAAGTTTTTAATTTAGCTGGGGCAAAGATTCTCAGAATTTGTTACGACTAGCAATAAGTCCCAAATCTGCAGATTAAAATGCTACTACATATAAAATTCACAACCTAACGTAGGTTTCTGCATATCACACTGTCTTTAGGTGGAAATGAGCCCAATACAATAGCTACAACTTGTCATTGGGTCATTTCCATAATTTCTGTATGTCTAGGAGATACCATGAAGCAAAAGGACAGTACTGTCTGTCGCCGTTAAAAACTAGAGACAAAGCTACTAGTAACAGAGGGAAACATGCACAAATGTTATTATATACTCCCTCCGTCCCAAAATGAGTGTCTTGTTTCAATTGAATTTTTGTCCCAAAATGAGTGCTCACTTTCTTTTATTAGGAAGTTTGTTATACATGAATTGTCAATGGTAAACATACCACACTAACTAACTTCTTAATTTTTCTCAAAATAGAAAGGACACTCATTTTGGGACGGAGGGAGTAGAAGTTTGAGGATGGGTGATCTTATTTAGATATGGCTGTAACTAAGGAGACTGTAAGAGCTATAGTGGGCTAATCTGCATTCAAAATGAACTAATTCTGATGTAAAGAATCAAACAAGTTGGTTCAGAATCTTGCTATATCTTAGCTGAATTCAACCTGCTACATGCATGTTATGCTCATTATCAAATCATCATATTGGCAGAATCTTTACAACACACCCATTGGAGTCAAGCTTATTGCATGAATCATCACATTTTATTACATCTCACTCCATACAATGTTTCACAAAAGTATAATCCAATATATCGTTTTCATGGTTGGCAAATTATAATCTTAAACAATGAACTGTTGCAAAAATCAAACCAAAATTTATCAAGAACAACATTTGGTGCATAATTAACTCACACTTAATAGACTAGAAAAGACAACAAAATGATACTGGAAATGGCAAAAAGTTTGGTAGCTCAACCGTTTCATATACGAGCAACATAGGAATTGGACTGGGTGACATACCTCACCCATCGATATGGATTATAAGTTTTTGACTTCTTCACTATCTGCAAGTATTTGACCTGCACTCACAAGGAACAAAACAAAGCACAGTTTTACTCTCATAAAATATTGTTCAATTGCTAACAAGAATCACAAGGGTTAGATAATTTAGTGAGAGCAGAGTATAGACCATCCTGGCCGGAGTGGAAGACACAGAAAGTTTTTAGATGGCAAAGCAAAATAATACTTGGCCAACAAAATGTTATTCAGTCAAATGGCCCATTGCACAAGGCTCCAACTATTGTGGGGTTTGGCGATGGTCATTTATGTGCACAACCTTACCCCTATATTGGGTGGAAAGAGACTATTTTCAAATCCAAGGCCCAAAAGTCAAAAGGCCACAATTTTGAAGTCTAATGGTAATTCCTAATAACTGGCTTCCATCCTATAAATTTTTTAGATGCTGGAGCGAATAACGATGAGTCTCCAGCCTAAAAACGACTCAAACCAAGTATCAGCCACAAGGATGATAAATGATCTGACATGTGGTAGGAAAATGTATTGTTATCTTTACTGATTCCAGTTCAATGAATCAACTGTGCTTCTATCACAAAATTCATACATATCATGCTAGTACTGTTAAGACCCAGACTGTAAAAAAAGAGTTGTAATTCAGATTAAGAATTAAGACGATGTCTTACTTGAAGCTTTGATGCATTATACATTGGTATTGTAAAAGTCATGCTAACAGGTCCAGACTCTTTTGTGATATTTCCTGCAACGATCAATAAAGATTTGCATTATCAAAACAAAATAATCAGATGAAAATAATTTGGAGTTCAAGTAATTTATTGTGAGCTCTAAGATATTTAAATTATAAAAAGGACCGAAGATATGATACCATGTGATTCCTGTGAAAATGTCAGCTTTGCACGTAGAGTGCATTCAGATCCACCAACAACCTGTTTTTATGCATTAGATTTATCAGCAATGTGTTCTTCTTTTTCCTTTTTGTTTATCAATGAAAAAAACTAATTGCACGACAATGGATAACACCTTCAACTAAAAGATTAAAATTTCATTCAATAGTGCAAACCCTTGAGACTATTCATAAGAAATTATTTCTCACCTTCTTTAGACTCCATTCAAGCCTCTTATTTGTTTCCTTGAAATCTGCTGTTTGTCCAATAGCTCCTTGTTCTAACTCAAAAGTGGCTCTGTGTTGAATTGAAAATTTAACCAATGAACAATCTATACATACTATAAAAGCGGAACCAAAAAACTGGTTTATGATGCGTATTAGAGCGCCACGTCATCAAAATTTTAATTTTGGCACAAATATTTACTTAATTATGTAATTGACCCAAATGTCATACAAGGTAAGTAAATTAATATAATTAAAAATGAAATTTATGTAATATTATGAATAAGAAAAGAGAAGGAAACTTTAATCTCATAAATTAAAATATAATCACAAGTTAAATGCATTACAAATCCTAATAGAGACTTATAAATATCATTTTACCGTATGTATGATTTATTAAGATGAATTCACTAACGATTTTTTTAATATGTAGCTTATTTTCAGTGACCTAATTTCATTTTTTTCACACAAAATTGTATTAAGTGACAAAACATTGATTATTTTTTTAAAGTTTTTAGTCATGTGAACAATACAATATAGATGAATTTTTCTCATTCAATATTAATACTTATTAGTTAAGAGTGTTAAATGTAAGCAATTTTACAAATCAATGTCTTTTAAGTTCATTAATTTAGTTTAACTGTAATAAAATCTGCTATAAATATTTATACCCCGTGCAATGCACGGGGCTTAAACTAGTTTTACTATAAATTAAAACCTCGGGTAGTTTCTGAGTGTTTAACTCTTTAATTCTTAGATCCAATGGAAATGGAAGTTCCTTGACATAACTGCACTAGTGCGATCTGCTTATTATCTCTCATAAGGTTTAAAGGACTTCCTTCAGGTCAATTTTAGGTCTGTCTAAACTTTAGCAGCCTTTCCAAACATTAATGCAAACATTGAAACAACACTTCAAAAACTACAAATCTATCAAATCAACATCATGATACACTCCAAGAGAATGGTTAGTGAAAAATGCCTGGTAATTGGGCCTTTAATATCTACTTTACTCACATAGTTGGACAGTTCCTTGGCATTATGATATATCATGTCATCAACTTTAGAACTTTTTTTTTCTTCATTCATTATTCTAAGTAATTTATAACAGGTACATCAAACTGACAGTTTCCATGCTTGGTTCCAATGAGGTATTCAAATTTGTGAAGAACCATGGTTAATAAGCTTTCTTAAGCATACCTAAACCATGAAAATAATATCTTGTATTTCCTCTGATATTCAATATCTAGGCAAAGTGCAAAATATGTAAAAAAAATCTTATTCACTTGCCATATAAAAAATGACTATATTGAGACATACCTGGAAGTATATTTTGGCAGTGGCATTTGTATCGTAATTGTATTTGCAGTAATGCTCGAGGAAAACTCAGCATATACTTTAAGAATCACTTCGGCCTAAGATAGAAAGAGTGGTGTGTAAATAGAAGCACAATTAAGAAAAATAACATGAAAAGAGGCAGGTCAGTGCACTAGGCTCCCCCGATCGTGAGTTCTAAAGAGAGTCATCTATGTACGCAGTCTTGCCCCTGATATTTCAAAGAAGTAGTTTCCCTAGCTTGAGCCCTTGACCTCAAGGCCACAAGGCAACAACCTTACCGCATCAAGGCTAACCCTCACTCAAAAATAATATAGAAAGAAAAGTCTATTTTAAACCCTGAGTTCCCAATGTATAAATGATACCATATGCATCTTACCTTAAGGGAGCCTGCTTCTTCAATCAATGTGTTAATTCGAAAAGGAGGCTTAAATTCCTGTGTCATACGGTAGTTCATAACAGGAAATTCACCATCTGGTGGTATCTGACATACATAAGCAAGATAAAAGAATTAGAAAAGATAAAAAGAAATCTCCCAAATCAATGCACAAATTAAACTTCACACTTTCTTACTTCCACTCACCAAAGATAGTGTTCTGTCCGCATCAAAATTTTCAAGACGCACAGATTCATGGAAATTACAATCATCAAGTATCACCGCTCCTGACCCAGTTGAACTTCTATAATCTGTTCCAGAAAACAGCATCCCATGAGATGGAAAAAGGCACAGGATATTTTTTCTTGTAGAAGCAACTAAGAAATTGGATCTTAAAGAGATGCTATAGACGTGTTATACTATCATCCAAAATGCATACAAGGAAAAGTAACTGAAAGGATGATAAACCTCCAAAAAAAAAATTTCAAAAGGCAACATTTCATCCCATATAAAAACTAATAATAGACAACATCTGGAAACCTTCTGTTCACTGAAAATTTGTTCAATCTACATCAAACAATTGCTTTCACAACTTAAAGCCTTCATATCAACTCATAAATTGGTCTGCAAGTGCTACCAACAATTTGAAATCAACTTAATCTACGAAAAGGTCGGCTTTAGAAAAACTATTGGGATGCATTACCATAAAGCGCTCTCCCACCTCTTCCTATGCTTAGGTCATCGTTAAGAGCTATTCGAATTTCTGGATTGCCAGAGAGATAACTCTTCATTTGAATAGTGCCGTCAATCTCTGAGGTAAGTATGTATCCCTGTTCAACATAATATTGAACGCCATTTTAACATGAACTAATAAAACATGTAATGATGATACTGAACAAATATAAATGAGGGTTTCCTAAGTGTTGTAATTATTTCTGTGTGCGCGTGTATACACATACTGTCAAAATATGCCAAGGAACTCATGATCCATTACTAAAAGAACCTGATGAAGTGAAATTGCATAACTGCCTTCATGTGCCTGATGATGTAAATTATGAAATGGGCAAGGCTGAACAAAAAGACAAGTGAAGGACTAATCTCTAAGGAGCGGTACCCAGTCAAACTCCACAGGTCCCCACCACCTTACATGCATAAAAGTGGAATAATGCACTGATCCAAAATGTTAAAACTAATCATAGCCACACCCACATTAAGATAGAAATACTCTAACTCCACAGAAATGACCAATACAAAATGGTTGAGTCGGCATTCTGATCATAAGAATCATTCTGATCATTAATGATCACGAGTTTTATATTAATTATCTGTATTAATATGTCATATATAAAAAAAATATTAATTATGTTCACAACATATTCTCATCGTATCCTAGATTTGTGAAAATTGTGTCTCCGTGTCCTTGTCCGTACAACATAGATCCCTTTTTTCATGCATTTTCATATACTTTGAAACTCAAATAACAAGAATGAATACAAGTTTGGCACAAATCACGAATCGAATACTTACACTAGAGCTGAATGTTACACTGATTTTCTCAATTATATCCACAAAAATTTCCTCCCTCTTTCTGCCCCCGGGCTCATTTGCTACAACTGATTTTGTGACAGCCGTTCCTGGCATTCTCTTGGTCCCTTGCTGGATGCATCAAAACTCAGAATCAATTGCATCACATATGCAAGTTGAGTATAGAAAATGAATGCAGCTAAGCATCAATCCTTGAAAAATATGATTCGTATAAAAACTTACCATAAAAAGGGAAGCAGGACCAAGAGCCGGCAAACGTGCAGCATCAACCAGAATCGGCTCATTGAAAATATAGGACTTCAGCAACTCAGTGGATGTTGTTTGCACATAACCGAAATCCTGACAGGAAAAATATGACAGTAAAGTTAGAAGCAATTCAGTGTATTGTAAAAACTGGAGATTACAGCTTTAGGTTAAAGCAACCACTTGCAGAGATGTACTTGTTCAACACTTCTTAATAATAATAGGTTCGACAAGAAACTTGCACTGAATTGCATCAACTCAAGCATGTTACAAGACTTACTTCTGACTGAGCGTGCCACCCAATAAAACTACTCTATTTTTAGAACTGCAAATGGAATTGTTAACCAAAAAAGCAGGGGAAACACAACTAAATGCAAATGAAGTAGATAAATATCAGGAGGAAAAAAAACAGTTTAAACATGTTGATAAAAAGAAACAATCACCTGAGTTTAAAAGGGACTATCAGGAGGTAACCAACACATCAGAGCAAGTAAGCATGATAAACGACATTCAATTTCATTTTAACCCTAAATTCTAATAGAGGATTCTTTCATGGCTAAAACTCAGACATTCCTATGGATCCTTAAAAACATACTTTAAAAAAGCAGATGAGGGAAAAACTTACGATGACTTCATCGAGCAATTCATATACAAGCACAAAATTCTTCCGTAAGGAGTCTTCATTCAGAATCCCAAGATAATCTTTGGTGACGCGGGCTATCCTTTGTAGAAGCTCCAGGACAAGAGTAGGTGACACATTAACCCTTGTGGTAGCAACGAACAATAACCCAACGACCTTCACGTGAAAGTAGTTCACACCATCCACGTTCTAATATTTTACAGATGATTTAAGGAAATTAGTACAACAGTTTACAAAAAATCCAACTATCATTATTAACTTAAACTACTCCACGGATTATGTAGGAAGCAATGAGTAGACATAGAAGCAAAGCTAAGCCTATTACAATATTTGGCTGCGAAAATCGAATCAGAGATCAAGTACATCAAAACACCATTCAAACTGGCATAATGCAGAAGTTGGAAATTACAAAATTAATTAATCTCTTCAACTATGTAGCAGGAAGTCAAGTGTTACTAGGTTGCAAATAGATTAGAATGATTACTAAAAAGAATAAAAATTCGGAGATCTTAATGATTAATCAAGTTATTTAGTTATCTTATCACAAATTAAGAGAAAAAACATTCAATTCAGCAAACATGGAGTTAATTATCTACTTTGATTCGGAATCTATCCCATGAAAGACAGCTATAGCTTAAATGTTATGTTTCATGGATAAGAAATTCAAAGACTAAGCAAACATTACTTCATATTCAAGAATGGAGAACCAGTTAAGCTACTGAAAATGCTTTTACTACAGAACACCAGACGATGCAAACATATAAATAATGAAGATGCATAAACTCCGGCACTTTCATTCGGGAAGCTAATACCTACAAAGATAGGAGGTGCTTCTTCTTGTCCATCCTCATTCCAAAACTTCACCTTCCTGAAAAATATCTCCGCACTTCCTTTCGATACTTCACCACGATCTGCAATAATGCAATCAATTTCAATGAGTAAATAGGGAAAAACACTGAACATTCATCATTCAAAAACAAAATCAATCAATCGATCAGCTAATTTATCAAAACTGTAGAGGTTGTTCAATGTTCGCTCAATGCCGAATTTTATTAAATTAAATGCTTAGATTTCAGGGGGTAAATTGGAGCAGACAATGCAGCGAAGAGGCCTGATTGAAGATTTCAATTACAGAGTAGAACAGTGCATAGTGAAAAGCGATCAGATCAGGTAGAGAGAACAAACTTGTATAAAGATATAAATTGGTGTGCAGATATGGCAAAGTAGATCTGCTGCGAAGAGTGAATATAGAGAGATAGATAGGACTTACAGTCGCGAAAAACGATGTTATCGCCTCGCTGGGAGAGCACGAAGAACTGAGAGATCATGCTTGTGCTTTGATGCTTTACAGGTCTGTGCTCTGCTTCTCCGTCCAACACTCCCAGCTTCGATTTGTTTTGCGTTCTGTTTTATGTTAATTTACAACTTTGCCCACACATGTCATGTAGTATTTCAGTATTAAACTAAGTATGAAATAGAGATAATTACTCGTTATTACCACGTTACATACACATTTTTTATGTTACTATCATGAACTATTTTCTTTTCAATCTGTTAAATGCTTCGTCAGTTAAATCCTAAAAAGATCTAAATATCTTTCATTTATTTTACACGTTACTACTCTAAACTTTTTTTATATAGTCAAATTCCGTTAAAGTTGACTGACGGAATAAAACTTTTGTAGTTTAGAGTAGTAATGTGCAACGAAAAAAAAGTTTAAGATAGTAACGTGCAAAATGTGTATCTAGCAGGGCAGTAACGTGTAATTATCCTTATGAAATAATTGTTAGAGTATACATAATAGAGTGTCTGAAATCTCAATCATGATTTATTGGCTAAAATTTTCAACCAAAATACAGAGGAATATGGATATGGGCGGGCGGTTCGCCCCACAAATTCATTGAAACAGATATGTATGTTAATTGGTGAGGTAGCATCACCTCATTGGTCATGATTTATTAGTTGACATCTTCTTTTTTTTCATGCGTAATATGTCCAAAGAAACTTTTTTTTTTATTAAAGCATCGTCATCGTATTTTAGTTTTATTGTCTGTCATGTCAGTAATGATACTCATCAAGAATACATTTTAGGGCAAATCACAAAAACACCCCCTATTACACACTTAAAACAGATGACCCCCCTGTGTTTTTAAAATCGACAATGGAGTACACTTTTTATTGTGTGAAATGTAATAAGTGGATTTTGTTAACGGAGGGTGTAAAAAGACCATTTTACCCTTGAGTTATTGTTCATCTTCTTCTTCTAGGGTTCGGTTACTGTTCACCACCAAAGATACATAATTGCCAAAATGGTTATTGATGCTACCATAAAAGGGCACAGAGGCACCAGCGAGTGAGATGAAGACACGTGGATCCTTAGGGGATCCACACGCACCAGGAGTTGACCCGGTCAACCACAATCAACACAAGCCCCTTCTACAGCTTGTTAACAGGATCTCACACGCCGAGCAAATGACCCTCGGACCACAGGGCTCTCTAAGCGGACCATAAGGGTCCGAGGATCCGAAAACTCCAACGTGGGAAGTGCAGGGCGGCCACACAACATCACCCACCCGAGTCTAAGCCCAAACCAATCAAAGCGTCTCGGACCCATTCTGAGCAAAGGGACTGATCTGTGGCGGATCGGGTCGTGCATAAGGCCCACGTGGGACAACTCATCAGCTAACCTCACTTCTGTGAGCTGTGAAGCACTACCTGAGATAACAACTGTCATGCACCTAAAGGAAGGATGGAACGCATCTCGATCAAACCCTAACGGTAAGCCCCTGAGATGTTGACACCTCACCACCAATTCCCCATGTATGAGCCTATAAAATACCCCCCCCCCCACCGTTCACGGAAGGGGGATCGAAATCCGTATCCCAAAATCTTATACTGAGTATCTTTTTCTAGAGAGAGAAACATCAGCAAGATATTTCTTCCTCATAGATCTATCTTCTCCTTCCATCTCTTTGAGCTTTCGAGCTCTATTGTGTTTCCCTTGAGATCTCATTCTCACACCGGAGGCGATGTCCTGGAAAACACTCTGGGTTTCATCGTTCTTGGGTGTGTTCATTTTGCAGCCCAAGGTTTCCTATCCAGAGGAGTGAACTCAA
>JAYMTK010003181.1:0-12612 GCA_036897405.1 Pelargonium myrrhifolium | reverse complement strand
GGATAAATCTGCCCCTCTCTTGAGGGTATTTTGGTCTTTTGAGGCTTTCCAGACCCATCCAGGAGCTACAGTGTCCTTCCATGACCATTTTTGCTCCTGGAGAAAAAGCATGAAATCCAAGAGTTCACACCACTGTAGCTCCTGGATGTGCAATTAAGGAGGTATAGATTCAGTGTTTAACAAACAAAATGGCTTCTCCTGAATCCTACATGGCAATCATGGAGATTCAGGAGAAGCTGATGTAGATGCCCCATTCAGGAGCATCCAGGCAAAACAAACAAGCACTTAATGAGGTAAAAATTTAAATCATTTGAAAAATTGAAGAAATTCAATGAAGTAGAGAACCAAGTAGAAAAAAAAGTAATTACATTACTACCATGTACATGATGTCATTCGCACTTAACTACCCTCAATTTCACTTTGTAATTATTCGCTATCCTAAACTTATAAAAAATCTTTCCGCCAGTTAACTTTGACGGAGTCACACCCTCTCACATCATGTGTCATGCACATGTTTTTAATTTTTGTGAAAATGACGATTTTATCATTGTTCTTCATCAAAATTAAATGTTTGAAGTTTCTTGTAAAATGTTCAAGCAATTATGGCCAGAATCTGCAGTTTCTCGTAGAAAGTGCAGATTCTTGCTAGAAAACTAAAAAATCAGATTTTACGAAAACCATTTAACCAAAATTTGTCCCAAATCAAAATCATAATTCCAAATTCAAATAAAACCCTAAAAAAATCCAATAAAACAAACAAAACTAGAAAAGAAAAGGGAAGTACAAACATGCACTTCGAGAATCAGAGAGAGAAGAGGAAAAGAGGGGATGCAGTGTAGCTTGGGCGGACTCCCGAGTATTCGGGGAGCAAGGAACGGCAGGAGGTGGTCTTGCTTATCTATTCCCGCAAAACAGAGAAGAGAAGAGCAGAGGCGCGGTTGCCGCTGGATGCTAGTCTCGCCGGTGACGACGACGGTTTTGGGCGGTCGGCGGCTGAAGAAAGCGAGGCGTGTTGCAAGTCGCTGACAGACTGTGGAAGGAGGCTCGTCGGAGGAAGTAGAGCAGAGATGGTGTTGGAGTTGGGAAGAGAACGAAGGAAGGTACGGTGGCGCCGCCAGAAATAGTTGATTTGGGAGTCAAAATTTTCAGTATATAACGTCAATTGGAAAGTGGATGAGATATGGAGTGATGGGGATTTGAAGATGATGATCTGATTTTTTTTCTTTAAAAAATTATTATTATTATTATTTGAATTAAAAATTGAATAAAAAATGAAAAATCAAGGGCATTTTGGTCTTTTCTATTTTAACTGATGGATTTATGGACGGAAAGATCTTTTGCAACTTTAGAGTAGTGAATAGTTACGAAGTGAAATTAGAGGTAGCGAAGTGCAAACGACGTTATGTACATAGTAGTGAAGTGTAATTACCTTAAAAAAAACTATTAAGTCACTTTGATTATTTAGAGGAAAAGAAAAATGATACTGGAGCTTAATGATCATTTGAAAGAATGTGAAATTAATCCACAACTCAGTCCCACCGGAACACCTCGATGGAATGAAGTTTTTGAATGAAGAAATCGAATCTTATTGGATTAGTTAGGTTCACGATGAGTCATGTTGAACTATAAACTATATTTTGCAACATTAACTATATAAAGACATCCCAATTTATATTTCCTTAAAATTTTAGAATGTAAAGTTTAAAATGTCTCATATACGGTATACTCGGACACAAATCTCATTTTTTTATTCCTGTTTTGTGGGATATACTAGGGGTTTCAAAAAATATTACTCAAACGAAATGTCTTTACAAAAAGTGTGTTTCAAGAGGGGAAGTCTTTATAGAGAGAGATTATTCTTTTTTTATACAAAAAGGTGCCGAAATCATTTCTTGCGACGGTCTATATCCCGGGATATAAACAAGGATTCTAGTGCTCAAGGGAGAGATTTCGTCTCTGCTCCTACCTTAAGACTTTTGGCACCTTGCTGCACCAAAGTGGTCTCTTACACCACCATCACTAAGGATATGTTGAGTGGGGATCGATCCTGAATAAAGAAAGAGATTCTTTCTAGAAAAGTGGAAGGAAAATTAATACTTAATAAGTTCAATCGCCACAAGGTGAGAATAATGGAATGGAGGTTGGGCAAGAATCAAAATATGTTATGAAATAACAAGTTGCTCAACCTACACAACCCTGCGTAAGTCAACAAGAACACATCTTTGTCCAGATGGATATGAATTTTTCGCGTCTTTTGATAACGATGTTGAGCTTATCGATCACCATGAGCCCATGACTTACAAAGAAGCAAAGACGGGCCTTGAGTTTGTTAAATTTCAATATTGGGCTGCATCCAATGGCTTCGACTTCCACTATTAAAAGGTCAACCTTGTTAGTAAAGTTTTCTTTGCACCATTATATTTAGCTCATTCACTTTATATTTAACCGATATACACTTGTAGGTATTTCTTTTTCACATGTGGGTTGTTGGGCTGGAGACCACAAGGGGAGGCAACATAAAAGGACCACTTTTCGGGGCAAGGCCTGGATCAAACCAGCTCTAATACTATGTTAAATTTCAATATTGGGCTGGATACAATGACTTGAGTTTTTACTACTAAAAGGTCAACCTTGTTAGTAGAATTTCACTTGCACCGTTATATTTAGCTCATTCATTTTATATTTAACCGATGAGGAACTTGTTTCACCCAATTCAACAAAGTTTGAGAAATGACATGAGGCGATAAATTGAGGTGAGACCTTGAATAAAATTATGCAAATTAACACTGTATCAAATAAGCTCAACGAAAAATGAGTGAGCATACTAAATGCTTTATATGGAAGTTATCAACATACAAAGTATATCTATGACCTTGACATGTAAATTGTTTAAAAACTAAGTATGGGGTAAGGAAAAATCAAATAGACTGGAGAGGTTTTGTAGGAAGTGCAGGTTTGGCTGGAGTGGTTGCATTGTCTGTCCAGTTTTTGTCACCCCAGTGCCATAACATACTTTCCCAGAAGCAGAAATCCTCAAAACACGTCTTTAATCGCTTGTCTTTAATCTTAATCTTCCAGTGACCATCTGTGAAATTTGCCTTCTCCGCTTGCCTCCGATCCCACTCTAACGCTGCCTTTTGCTTCGACCTGAGCAAGCAAAACTTCTGCAAATTTTCAGGCATCGCGTCATGCACCTTCCACCACGTCTTGTGCGCAACATCACTAGCAAACTCCTGTAAGATGTCAACATTCCAGTTGCAGTCATAGTCTCTGAAGCATAGCCAGGGTTTGTTTCCCAGATAATGAAGGACATACAGTACCGGAGGATCCGCTCCAAAGAGGCGTGTTTTCATTGCTTTTTTCTCTTCCTCGTCGCCTTCCCAAAAGTGTTTCAAAAAGTTCATGTGCCTCGGAATGCGGTGCCACCATGTAAAGATTTCGTTCAAGTACCCCTGATCCCCACCATTGTAGGACTCGATCTCATTGATGTGATCCATTAGCAGCTGGAATGTACAATTTGAGGGTTCAACAACCATCACGCCTGAGTTGAACAAGGTGGCATTATTTCCTATAGCAGATATTTCAGACATTTCAAACAGGAAATCGATGTTCCTGAGAATAAGCATGTCAGCGTCAATGAAAATGATCTTGTCATAATCTGTCAGCTGCCAGAGACGGAATTTGCTGTAGTTCCATTCATTATACGCCTCTGGCTCAGCTTTTGGGTTCCTGATTCTCTGGATCGTATGGATTTTCCAACCAGCAGCCTTCAAGCCTCCTCTGTGATATTCACTAATTGTATCATCGACAAGTATCACAAGATCACGCGTTGAACCAGCCATGCGAATACTCTGAGCAGCAGCAATGGCCCCACATACATACATTTGGGCAGAGTGCAAAATTGTTGCATATGCTTCTCGGTGTGCCCTTTCTGAGTAGAAATTCTCTGTTTGAAAAGGCTTCCATTAGTTATTTTCTTAAATTTTTCCATATGCTCCAATAAAAAGACCTACTTAATTTTTAGAACCATCATATCCATTCATGAGAAATTGAAAACTGTTGTAGCTAAAAATAGTGTTCTCCAGTGAACGAGTCTCTAACCATTGCAGTAGGTACAATACCTCTCAATGGTGTTGTACCTACCACATTAAATTTACAGGATGCAGGCTCTGAAGGTAATAAAATTGAATGGGTAATAATGCTTTTATTATCTCACTTAACCGACATTAAGCTGAATCAAGTTGGTCGGAACAGCTAACTCGATAACTAATCTAACTTCATTCCCTAGCATAGCAGCTCAAGTGTTATGAGAAAAATTATACAGATCAATGGAGTAATGCATATGACCAAACAATTTAACTACAAAATGGACTCCAATCCCATTAAACATAAAAATAAATAAATAAATAAACCTTCATATAAAATGGGCTGCTGATAAAAGTTATGCTAAAACATCCTAGCTAAAAAGAAATCAAAGATGCAATACTTACAAAAATAAATGAACTGACCTTTTGCCTTGAGAGGAACTGCGAGTTCACATGACCCTACTGGGAGCTTTAGTTTGTCTCTCAATACATTCAGGTTAGGTTCATACAACCATGCATTCCCTTCACGCACAACAAGTTCCTTGCAAGAAAACAGATTTGGGATGGGGAAGCATTCAGTCACCAAAAGCACATGAACTGGATGATATGCTTTAGCAGAGGCTGCGAGCCTTGCTGCTGCAAGCTGCAAGTGCAAACGTGCAACATCTCTTGACCACCTTCCAAACTTGTTACAGGGAAGCTTGACAGCAACAAGATCAATCCGTGGTTTTCCAGGAATCTGAAGCTGAGGCAGAGAAGGACATAGAGGAACCTCAAATTCTTCGTCCTCGTCTATCCATTCAGGATATAGGGATTCCCAAGTTATGTTACTCGCAGCATAGTCTAGATGCAGAACAATATGCTCCGCATCAGGTATCATTTGCTTCAAATTATCCACTTCACTATCATTGAAGTTTAGGACGCCAATTCCCCGATACTCATTCTTGTCGGTCAGTTTCTCAATAACATTTGAGATTTGGTCCCAGTTGATATCTAAAGATGAAATATAACGGCTATCTGCAGTGCTAATCTCCCTCATCCACCTGTCTACAAAACCAGACCTGCATGAAAAAAAAAAAAAAAAAAACTTCAGCTTTAAAAAAGGTAATAATTCATTTAGATCAATAAAATTCAATATAGGAAGCGTCAATGTATGATGCAAAAGAATGAAACTACCAAAGACCAAAATACTGGTAAAATTTAAAAGCATGATGAATGAACAAGAGGACAAACCGGGATCCATGACTGGATGGACGGTCTGTATTATACACCGCTGGAGAGTGGAAGAGTGTCAAGAAAGTTCCCAACGCAATAATTACCAGGACAAGTTTCCAAGTATGCTTTTTGCAATTAAAATTCCTATCTTGGACAGGAATGTTGATGGCCTTTTCAACATCCCTAACATCTCTACCCTTTAGGGACCTTCGTTTGTTTGCATCTTCACTGAAACTAAATGAAATGTAGAGAAACTTTTAGTTTGTGTCCATGTCAAAAAAATGAAAGAGGGCTCAAAGAGCAATAGGAGAAAAGGTAAAATAGTATAGGAAATTTCCATGTACATCCATCACATTATGAAATCTAATATGCTATATGCATAACAAAAGCACTGGAGAAGTGTAAATATAAGATATCATACTCTTTTTAAAATATGCACACTCCATAGTATCACCACCCAAAGAATGATGAACTTTCATTACATACACAGAACGAATAGGTTGATATTGTATATATTTGCATCTGTGAGGGTAATAACTACTCAGAGGCATAGCCACTGCAACAGTAGAAAGAAAAGGAGAGGAAGAGCTTTCCAACTACACTATCATTTGGCATTGAGACTTGACCTCTTTACCCAGTTTCCATAACATAAGAAAATAGAAAACCAGAAACATAAGCTTCAATTCTTAAACTGTCTTAACTGTAAGCCAACCACTCTAGATGTTATTCATTTAGCTATCCTTGCTGCCTTGTCCGTTCTTTATAAGTGGCAAATAAATGTGCAAACATGATCTAACTGACCATTTAACCGCCCCAAAAGTTTGTCTAGAAGTTCAATTATGCTGTCAACCAATAAGGCACAAAATACCAATTATACTATCTCAAAGGAGTAAAAGTGCAAACAAAGAAACAAGATAACTGGAAATATCAATGATGATAGCCAATCAGAGGATGTGGTACTTATGTCTGATAGATCTTCAGCTAAAAAAAATGCTCTGGAAAGATAAATACAAAGAAGAAGAAATAGTAACCTAGATCTGAGTAGGAGTATCATTAGTTTTTAGTTCAGAAATATGATTAAAGTCATCTAGTATATAAAGTGCTCTGCTCATAGCCAAATGAGCAGATTTTGCTTATTCCGAATTTTATTCAAGAGATGTACCTTAAACCCTAATTATGTATTCTGTGTTCCAATCACATCTGCCCTAATTGCATTAATCCCTTCCCTTACATCAGCTTTAAGTAAAGGATCTAGTTCAGGACTAAATTGCATAACATTCCAGATTTTGAAAGATGTGCAAACCCAACTAGAAAGATGAACACAAATTGATTGACTAGGCCACCAATTTGAAATCCCAAAAACTAGTTGCATAAAACTTGTGAGGTACACCAGCTAATCAAAAAGGAAACCGGAAATGCAAGGTTCCTTGAAGTTTGAATAGCATTTGCAGATCATGACACAATGAGCCACAGAATCACAGAAAGCCATTAATTCAAAAATAGATCTCAGTGATGGAAGAGAAAAAGACTGACGCTGATAAAGCCGAGGATCGGTGTCTGGCCTCAATGGGGCTGGGGGATGGACCTCTCATTTTCCGATTCTCAGTCGCATCCACCTTCTGATTTCAAATGAATTGAAGTCAAAAACAACGAAAATGTAGAAAGAAATATAGAAACTCATATGAACACTGAAATTGAAATCGAAAACAAAAAACAAAAACTTACAGAGAGAATCGACCGACAACATGGAGTAACACAGAGAGAGAGTTCTGATTTTATATTGTAGGAAGGAGAAAGAGAAGGCTGAAAGGCAGGCTATGGAGATGAAGAAGAAGAAGAAGATGCAGAGAAATCACAGAGAGCTGTTGTGATTGGTCACACTTGAGTCAACTAGTAAACTATTAACTTAATTAATCCTACTTACATTTATTGATAGTAACTCAATAATGCAAAACTTTTTGGTTTCTCACATTCATTAATTAAGCAGATTAATTATGAATTCAAAATTACAATTGAAGGATTTAAAATGGTCATTTACTTTCCTTTCTAGTAAGTAGTAATGAGACTCACAATATTTACTCCTTGTGCAAGTCATACTGGAAACAATTCATTAGAAAAGCTGTGTATCTTAAATTGGGCAAATTTTGTGATGGATATCATTTTACAAGTAAGTTTCTGTTGAAGTGGAACATCATGTTTCCTTGTGAGTGTAAACTATAAGTAGATCATCAAAATCAATTAGGTGTGACATGTTATTACTGCTGCCACTAATAAGTTAGTAACTTGTGCCCTTGTGAATGCCAGTGCTATCAGCTATTCACTGACATCATTCCTACTCAAAGTCGATTTAAGTTAACAACACGCAACGACAACATTCACTCACGTATGCGTCTTAAACTCAGTGTTTTAAAGTCGACCCAGACCAGCCGGTTGAATCGAGACTCAGAGACATCACCGGTCCGGGTCATAGATTGCCCGGTGGAATGGTCAAAACCGATCAAACTTGGTAAAATTTGGCAACAGGTTTGACCGGTCCACCCGGTTTTCTAATCGAATGAGATTTGAGGCTAAATTTTGGGCCTTTATGTGAATATGATTTGAGGTCCTTCATCAACTTAAATGTGAAAGCCTAGTTTGGCCCATTTCAACAGCCCATTACGCAAATAAAAATATGAAATTAAATGCATAAACCTAATTTCAAGTCATCACTTCTTCTCAGACAATGACTTACGGCGGCGTGCTCTTGTATTTTTTCTTTTCTTCCTATTCTTCTTCTTCTTCTACTAAACTTCTTGGTTTACATATCCAACTCGATCACAACATCTAATTTATATTTTACATATATCTTCGTAGTATTTTTATAAAGGGTAAAATGGAGATGAGTCGACTCACCTAAGCTTAGGTGAGTCAGACTCTCAAAACTACGTAGTTTCATTAAGTGATTTAAGTGAGGATCCAAAACCACGTAGTTTTGATTAAAATAAATTAACCCTAATCTTTCCTTTCCTCCATGTTTCTATACAGATCGTCTTCTTCACCACCACACTACCTCCACAGTCCACACCCTCCATTTTTTTTTTTTGAATAAAGACCCTAACCTTTCACTCGAAGTTTATCTATATATGCAATGATCATAAAAATATAACAGCAACCGTATACACTGCTCTATTTCTAGTTTTGTTTCTTAAGTCCATGTACAATTCACATATATATATATATACATCAAATTATGAATACATTCCAAATCCAAGAAGCAACTCTAAATTGACAATCCATAAATTTCAGCTTATAAGTTCTTTTGTTGACTACTATATTTCTCTATCTTGTGCGTTAATTTTTTATCAACAACAATAAACTTGATTATAACAATCAATATTACATGAAAAATTACAAACATATGAAAGTTCACAGAGGATGTGAAGCCATGGAGGCAGTGATCGGTGCCTACAATTTATTAATGGAGAAGATGATAAACTATGTGAACAAAGAAACATATTAGGGTTAATTTTTTAATCAAAACTACGTAGTTTTAATTTGCACATTAAATCACTTAATGAAACTACGTAGTTTTGGGAGTCTGACTCACCTAAGCTTAGGTGAGTCGACTCACCTCCATTTTACCCTATATATAATGGGTAATATAAAAAAGTTGTTTACAAAAAGTAAATAAAAAAAATGTAATTATTTAATATTATTACTCAATCATTGATAAAATGGTTTCTACCAAAGGCACGTGAGTCAAGTGGTTTAAACACTTGAGATTTTTTTTGAGGTCTCAGGTTTGAGCTTCTTAGCCGCGGTATAGGGTAAAGGTTTTAGGGTTGTTTGAGTGGGGTGGGGTTATGGGATGCGCATGTTAGAATAATTCAAAAGAAAAAAATGATTATTTTTATTATCATCATAATCATCTGTTTACAGAAGAAAAGAATGAATGATATTAAACGCCTAACCCAAAAGAAGAAAAAGAACTTGTCATACATGTCTACAAAAAATTTAAGCCAATCATTAGTAATTAGGCTTGGTAGGCATTTGAGTCCTTGGGCTTGGGAGGCCCATATACGCGAGTCTGGGCGAGACCCTGACCTTTGGGCTGGGCCTCGGTGAAGGTATCGGACCGAAGTTACCCATCGGCCCATTAGCCACCCTTGGAGACAGGTTGACCTGTTCCAGTGCTCTCGATTGTAAATCTGTAGGGTAGTCCCGCACACAGCCGATACGTGGCCCTGCTCCCGTCGTCCATTTGCATGACAGCCGTTTCGCTAAGGTGTACACGGGTGCTTCCACTTTCTCTTGTTGATGATCAACGGTCTTGATTGCATGCGCAGCCGTTGATCTTGATTGCCCATTTTTAAACGAATCCTCACTGATATTGATAGGTACTTGATACACATCAGTAGCTGGAGTGTCATCATCAACTGCACACCTCTGCAGAATGCGGACAAAGTACGTAAAAATTAATTAGCAAGCATTTCATAATCACATGTTGCATGTAGGTGTTGGTTCCGTGCTGATCGTGGGGCATTTCAGAAACCTTATGATTAAGGCAAAAAATAAATGTTTAATTTATACCTTGACATTGGTGAGATCAACATGGTGGTCTGAGAGGAAGGCGATGAATTCTCTAAAATTGTCCTCCGTGGGATGGTAGTGTCCGCTATAAGGCCAAATGGCCTCTAGGATGCCTTGGTGGGCGACTAGTCGTCCGGCGGCGGTGGTGGCGCCGCCGGAGAGGAAGCTGGAGTGCTGGAACGAACCCTTGCTCTTTTGGCCCACATATAGAGACCTTGATGTGCTCAGAACGAAAATCCACTTGGAGCCCTCCACGGTCTCCACAAGGCTTCCACTTTGCTTGAACATAAGCTTTCCATCTTCCACTACCACTTCATATGCTTCTCTTTCTTTCTGAAATATATATTCATACGAATGTTAATACATATATCAATTACAAATAAATGGTTTTATGATATTTGATCAAATTAATTAGATAATTACCGGTCCAAGGTATTTGATACATTGTCGCTGCAGGACGGTTCTAGGACATTTCTTGACATTAACTTCTTTGCCATCCCCAACATCCAACCTACATTTTCACATTTCAATTAAATTAAAATGTTGCTTAAATAAGCATTTAATGGAATATATGAAAAGTTGTTAAATACTAACCAGTAGAAGAAAGGTTGAGCGCTCTCACTTGCGAACCATATATCATAATACATGTGCAAATTGTGGCCATACCTATGTCGTGGATCAATCTGTAATAAATAAATAAATAATCACATTAGTGAAATATTCAAAGGAAATAAACAAAAATGTTTGATCACTTGTAAAGAAATGCATAGTACAAGAATTGATGACTTACAGCTTCGAGCCAGTGCTGTAAAGCTAGTTTCTGGGCCTTCTCATCCTTGGATAAACCCTTCCCCACCTAAAATAAACACAATAAATAAATGTATTATTAGGTCAACGTAATTGCTGATTGATATTTATCAATATTCAAATGTTGAACACGTAGATAGAATCCGTGTGAGACACTTCAATAAAAATGTAAATGAAGATAATTAAAAAAGTCATATACTATGATATATGTATATATACCTTGGCGGCTCTGGTTCTTGCCCTTGCCCACCGGGAAACGGCAGTTTCCGGTTTCTCAACGTCGAAGAATGACACTGAGCTCCTCTTCAGAGCAGCAAAGTCTAATGCTTTCCACCTAAATTAATTAATTTCATATATATAAGACTGTATCTTGGTATGGGAACATAATTATATATATAAATAAAGATATAATTTAATTATTATATATATACGTACGTACCAGAGCTCCTCTACCACGACGGCGCAATCGGCCAAGTTTCTTCTTGTCCGGTAACTCTTGTACACTTTCTGAAGCTTAACGGCGGCGGCATCCAGTTCGCTGACCGGTCTCGGCGAGAACAGTATCGCCGGCTCCGGGAGAGACAGCGCCGGCATGGGTTGGCGCGTCAATCCCTTCTTCTTGCCATGCAAAGCAGCGTCATCCATTGAGTTGTTGAACGAAAGACTGTTTTCAAGGATCACTCTGTCGGGTCGGCGACATTTCGAGCTTGACGATGACCCAACCACAGTCATGGTCGTCTCCGAAGAAGAAGAAGTTGTACTGAAATTGATGTCCTTGGCTACACCGTACGACCAGTATTGCTCCACAATTTGTTCCCAGGCTGATAAAAGCAACGAAAGCGATAAACCCATCAATTTGCCAACACCAGATTTCTCAATTTCTTGATTCACCTGTTCATGGGACAAGATTTATGAGTACATATATATATATATATATATATATATATTAGAAATTAATAGCTCAAATTAAGGAAGATACAAGTACTACCTTAGAGAGACTTGTCGGAGATGAAGGTAATTGAGAATATTTTAATAGCTAGAGGTATATATAGTGGTGGTGGAAGAAAAAGTGAGTAGAAGACTTTGGTTTTGGTTTTGAAATTGGAATTGGAATTGGAATTGTAGTGAGTCAATGAAGTGAGGTATTGAAAATCTTTTTAGTTTTGAATGGAATTGGAAATTAAGCTAGGTGGGTGTGGTTGAAAGAATAGCTTGGTAGTAGCTTCTATATATATGGCTTTTTCTGAGTTCAAACTTGAAAGACACGTAGGCATGCAGGAGACGAGCTAGTTGGGTTTGATCAATTCAAAGACTGAAATCACTCTTGAATTCCAACTGGAAATTGTGTGAAGCCTTCTCTTGTCGATCAGTCTAGTAATGGTTGCAACATATATATGTGATATTATATATAAGAGATGGTGATCAGTCAAATAAGTATGCTTAATTTGTCACTTCATTTTCTTTGGCGGAGCTGTTTCCGTGAAAATACTCGGAGGAAATGAAATCTGCAAGAACAGTGATTTTTGTGTTTCCACAGAGTCAACGTGTTTATTGCCTCGCAGCTTCAGTTTGTTTGTTTGGACTTTTCTTGTTGTGTTGCTGATTTTATTTGTCAAGTTGCTGTGGTTGTTGTTATACTGCCATACTTCTATCAGTTCTATGACTTTACACGTCACTTGTATTTACAATTTTGCCCCTTTCTTCTGAAGTTTGCTATGGAGTTGCGATATCAAAATGTTGTTTTTTTTTGAAAATAAAACCACAATTTCATTAAAACAAATCCGCACAAATTACATTATCCAAGTCGATTGGAGCCGACGGCCCAATCCAACCAACAACATCATCAAGCGATACAGAAGACCTGGCCAACACATGAGCCACCTTATTCGCATGACGCGGGATAAAAGAAAAAAGGAAATCATCAAAAAGCTCGACA
>JAYMTK010003180.1:0-12614 GCA_036897405.1 Pelargonium myrrhifolium | reverse complement strand
TAGAACCTTAGGGTAGTCATATGCAAATCGTGTATAATACAGGGGTGCCATGTGTAATTAACCCTAAATTATAATGAGGCAGATATTATGAAACAAAGATTCTCCAAAAAATCAAACGCAAACCTTACATAAGTGAACTCAACTTTGAAAAAGAAGAAGCTAATTATTTTGTCAGATGATTCAGAAAAGGATGTTGGGAATAGTAAAGATTTTAGCCAACTCCTTCACTCAGATTCAAGAACAAGGGTCAACAATGGTATTCTCTATTCCCGTGAAGTGACTAGTGAACACATTATGAAACAATCAAACATTCTTCACATTTTTTGAGATTGGGTCGTGAACACAAAAAGGTATGGCGCATATTGGGTCTCGCATTCGGTTACTTTATCTTTGAATTGGGTTGAATTATTTAAGTATTTTTAACATGTAACATTCTAAAAATTAACCATGATATGTTAACAATACACAATCTATGTACTCATTTCAAATCTTGTTACAATTTAATGTCACAGGTTTGACACATTAACACTCATATAATCTTTCATTGATGGGGAAATGAGGAAGGATTTTTTGTCTCCTAAAACTTGGACATGCAACATGGTAAACATACTAAGTGTAATTTTAACTTCATTTTCATTTTAACATCTATAATACCATGAAACATCATTGTTATGAAGTTAATAACTTGTTGTAAAATATGTGTTACGCTTGCTATTGGATGAACCACTTTGTATTCAAAGCAGAAACAACTGGATTATGCTGCATTTTATATCTGTATAGTGTCACTTGTGTTATATTTTTAAATTTTATTACAAATCTCTCGGACTTAGTCAAATACTACGTACACATAGGTTTGAAGATTATGATTCTTTTTTATTGACATTTGGTTGTGTTGGTCGTGTTAATGATTTTCCGGCGATGTTATTAGTGTTTCGGCATGTTATCAATGATTTTGAGTTTTATAGCGACTTGATGAGTTTACTGGTGAACTCATGAATTTTTCGGCGACTTAATAAATAAATGAATTTTGATATAAGAAAATAAATAAAATAAAATAAACTAAAACCAAATTTATTTAATCATAATAATTAAAAATATTTAAAATTTTGAACTAACTAATTATAGACTAACACGTGTGAACACTTATTTAAAAATATTAAAAAATGACAACTCAACGCTGACTGTGCATTATTTATTTATTTTCAAATTATTTTTATTCAAAAAAATTTAGATCATCACGACTTAACAAATATTTTGACGGAACCTAACGGTAGTGACCATTTTGGTTCCCTTTTGTATACCATAGTAAGAAAAGTTCAGTTACTAAATTTGTTAATTCCTGATAGTACAGTGACCAAATGAGTGTTTTATTTTTTATTTTTTTAAAATTCATACTTAATTTTATTTTTAAATTCAAGTACATAATTTTCAATAATTACAAACAATTTTTTTTAATTGTTCTTTGAAAAAACTAGTCGTTGCAATATCTGTTAAAAATAGTTGTTGTAATAAACCCGTTAAGAACTAGTCGATGTAATATTTGTTAAAAACTAGCCGTTGGAGATTTATTACAATTTCACTATAAATTGAATACTATTTTCTAGTTCTAATTAAGTTTTTAAACACACTTTCTTCATCCAACAACTCACATTCTCAAATTTTTCATCAATGGATTCCTCTTAAAATCATAATTTTGCGAATATGTTTAAACTCTCCTTAAACCCAAATCCAGAAATTTCTACACAACCTTCTCAAAATATTCATTTATCTCAAAGCTCTATAAATAAATTTGGAGGAATATTCATAGGCGTTGTCTCAATAACACACTTCCAATTTGACGACGTCATCCTTTTTGTTCACGCCTCAAACGTTGAGCATGAGTTCCCAAATATCAGGAAAACACTCATGTGCTTTGAGTTGGCATCAAGACTAAAGATCAATTTTGGAAAATAAAAGGCTATCAATATTGGCTCCAACCAAAATTCTAGCATTCGAGTACGTAGCCCGAGATTGTGAGATGTCAACAAGGTGTACTTCCCTTAGATTACATTACCTAGGCTTCAAGCTCAGATCCAACCCAATGAGACTAAGCTCATGGTCAGACATCATCTCTAAAGTGAAGAAATCAATAATATGATCAGTCATGTCTTCACCCAATCGAAAGGAATTTCCTCGGGGCTAGAGGCGATACTGAGAAAGGTTTGTGCAAGGGAAATTCAACGGAGGCCTTGGAATCAAGCAACTCACGCTAGAAACAAGGCATATGATTATGAGCTAGCCACTATATAGTCACCCACATGCAACAAGCCAAGGCATCCCCTACTTCTTCCTTCCAACATCGATCAAAAGTACTAGTGGTCCTAATCTTGAATATCTATTATTTTGAACATTTTGATATAATTATATTTGAGATGTTGAAGCAACAATTCCAAGCACAACTAGTACTACTACTCATCAACTTGAGATACACATACACTAATTAACTCATATATGCATGCCATCATCAACAAGAAATTTATTAGGTGACCAAAAAAAGTAGACAGACAGACAGATGTTATGAACAAAAATAAGTCTCCAATTGCTATAAAGCATAATTAGACACATCCACACACAAATTAGTCTTCATCCATCTTTAATTTCCTCACCTCGCCTCACCTCACCTCCCATCTTCTTCTTCTTCTTCTTCTTCTATAGCTCTTTGGTACAAACACAAATACAAGCACACAGCTTTATTAGTAGACATAGCCCTTCACAAACATCCCCTTCTTGGCCTCATCTGACTCTCCCTCACCGGTGTACTTCCCGAGCTGCGCAAGAGAGTTGGCCTTGGCACGGATCAGCAGCGCCTCCTGAGCAGCCGCCACATTCTCCGGCCTTCCACCCCATGTCTTCAAGCAGGTGTTCTGGAGAGCCCTCGCGTAGGAGAAGGACACGTGCCACGGGTTTGGAGATTGGTTCATTGCATTCAGGTTCAAGGTTGCTTCCACCTCAGATTGCCCTCCGGACAAGAACTGCTCAATTCAAATATCAGTGTTATTTACAATTACAACTTATATATTGTGATCAATCATGATTAATTACATTCTAAAATTAATTAAGAGAAGAGACTTGCCATGATTCCAGGGACAGCTGGGGGGATTCTCCTTTTGAGGAGCTTGAGGGTGTAATCAGCAACCTGTTGAGGAGTGGCCCTCTCCTTGCACTCAGCACCAGGAGTGACCATGCTCGGCTTCAGGAGGATACCCTCGAACATCACATTGTTCTCCGCCAGGTAGAAGAACACCTCCGCCCACACCTTCTGCGCCACCTCAAAGGTCCTCTCGATTCCATGCTCACCATCAAGCAGGATCTCAGGCTCCACAATTGGGACCAGCCCATTGTCCTACAAACAACATTATCCATCTCTCACTCTCACTAACAAGTAACATTAACAAACATACATCATTTTAATTTGGGGTCATGTTACTAATTACTTACTTGTGAAATGGCAGCGTAGCGGGCAAGACCCCAGGCTGCTTCCTTCACTGCCAGGGCAGATGGCCCATTTGGGATGCTCACAACAGTACGCCTGATTAATTAATTGTTCATCGTCAGCTAAGAATTTTGTCAAACACTTGGCAGGCAGGCATAAATTAAATACATACCATTTGGCGAATCGAGCTCCCTGCTGGTAGTAAGCTGCAGAGCGAGAAGCAAGGCCGTCAAGACCCTGGCACCAGGACTCGTCATTTGACCCAGCTAGAGGTACCAGACCCTGCATTTTTTTTTGTTATTGTTATTGTTATTGTTATTGCTTCACCATAATCAAAACTCACCAAGTAAATAATGCAACAACAGCTAGATCGAGGATTGATTATTCCAATTACAAACAATCAATAAAATTACCTTGTCGACTTTGATGCCGGGCACAATGTTCTGCTCAACGAGCACATCCACCATCTTCTTGCCATCAACGGTGGACTGGTAGAGTGTCTCCTCAAAAAGGATGGCACCAGAGACGTACTGGCCCAGTCCGGGGACAGACACCAGCAGTGTACGGAAGGCCTGGCGGTTGGCCTCAGTGTTCTCTAGCCCAATTGATGCAAGTCTCTTCCCGCAAGTGGCGTTGGACTCGTCCATCGCCAGTATCCCACGCCCCGGTGATGCTATGGTTTTCTACATATAATAAACATATACACAAAGAAGTTATAATAAGCAAAGTACATGCATGCATATATGTTATATTTATAGTTGATGATAATATATATACCGCGGTTTTGACGAGCTCATCAGCGTAGGAGGCGCGGATGGCGAAGGAGGAAGGAGCATTGGAGTGGGTTCGGACGGTGGAGGGGAAGCGGAGGGGAGTGCTCTGTAGCCACTCTGACTTGTTAATAACGAGGGAGGACTTGAGGAGTGAGGCTGATGCTGTTGCTGCCATATCTTTTGCTAGCTAATGCAAGACAAGACAAGAGAAGAGAAGAGAGCCCAAAAATCTTATCTCTTTCCTTAGCTTGTTAGGAGAGGAGAGGAGAGGAGAGGAGAGGTGAGGTGAGGTCTCTTGTTACCACTCATGCACTCTCACTCATCTGCCATACTTATATAATTGTTTCTACTATCAATCAGATGTCTCATTTGAGGCTCTCATGCACTCTTCAATCCCATATCTCCATGTGGACGATAATATTTCACCACTTGCCTTGCCACCTCTCCCTGCATTCTATTCTGTTGCCTTCTTTTGCCCACTCCTAATTTTATTTTGTTGAAAATTGTGACCTCAAAATAAAAATAAAAATCACTGAAATTATGTTGCATAAGTAGTAGAGAAGTGTGTGGGTTTGGTGCACAAGAGGCCAAATTTGAAGACTGGTTTTGGGAGATTGATTCCTTTTGGGAAGTGGAATATGAGGTTGTTAGCAGTTAGCACTTTGTTATACACAGAAATGAATGTAAGGTTGTAAATTGTGTAATCTCTTCCTATCATTCCTATATATGTATTAGTGGTTATGGTTTAATTACAGGATTTCTAGAGATTTGTCACTCCTACAGTCCTTGTCAAGAGTAAAAAGCACCATCTGATTGTTGGGTCATTTAGATTCCTCCTTGTAAAGTTTGTGATGTGTTTGCATACTTCTTTCCTCTGAGAGGAGTATCTTATTATGCCTTGTTTGGAGAGTGAGAAACTAAGGGAAAAGTTTAGGTCAATGGAAATCTTACATTTTCTTGTGTTTGTATATATCAAGAGTTGGGATTGTGAACTTCAGTTTTCAAACCCTACTTTTCAAATAAGGGGGGTCATTATATCAAAACTAAACAAAATTGAGAAGAAATTGAACCAAGGTCATAGATTAACATCTGTAAGGACTTCACTACGTTTTCGTCCCATAAAAACCCTAATGACTCGTTAATGGAACATTTTGAATGCTTTGGAAATGTTGAATAAACAACTAACTGACTACTAGTGCACAGAGAATCTTAGGTAGAAGCAAATTTCTAGGTAGAATAAGGACTCAGAGATAGGTCAGCAATCCCAGCAACCAAATCATCAATGGACTCGGATGGTAGATCCTTCCATGCCTCCAAATCACTTTGAGTTGATTGTATAGATTCAAATGAATTGTCTGTTAGAGCCTTGTTTAACTGTGTGACTAACTCATCTTCTTCTTCTGTCGGAATGACCAAATCCCAGACCCTGAAGATATCCTTAGATGACTGCTCTAATTCATATGCAGAAATACCCAAATCAAGTCCAGAACCAATATCTTCAACTTCTTGAGGGCCTTCAACGTAGTTTGGCAGAAATGCATTGCCCGCAAAAACTTGTGACCGCAAAGCCTGGTTGATCTGAGTATCCTCACTAGTACTTTCCACTTCATTAGTGAAACCAAGATCGTTATAAATTCCACCTGTAGACTCTGCCGTGTCTGCGTCCATTCTAGAAGGAAGAATCTCCATGTCATTTTCACCAAGAGAAACGTTATTACGAGTTGCAGAAGAATACAATAATTCAGGTTTAGAATTGAGGATTTCCAGCAAGGCATCTTTCAGAGAATTCCAGCCTTCATCGTGCACTTCAGGATCTTTAATCAGGCAAGAATCAACCCAGGCCAAATCATCATTGGAAAGCACATTTTCTCTTTGTTCTAGAGAATCAAGAATAACGGAAGTAACAGAGCCTTCCATCATTTCATCATCAATAGCCATGGCTACATATTCATTGGGAACAATGTTAGTCCAAAAACATTTGTACAAAATGTACCAAAATCAACATTTCAATTACGGACATGCAAGTCGCACAGTTCCAACATATTATCTCAAGGTGAAATTGCTAACACGCTAACACAATCATAGGTTTAATAAAACTAGTTTGAACAGCAATAGAATGTAATCCCATTTTCCGTATTGTTTAAGGGTTCTCCATCAAAACCAGTTTAACAGTAGAAACCATCCAAAAGAAAATTTGAAAAATGAATAATATTCAAAGCCTATAAACAGAAATGAAGCACCAGCAGAACCAGGCTTTCGTTCAACTGGTTGAGAAAGAGCTAGTAGGGCCTAGCCAGCATATAATTTATATTGACCCAAAACTAAGATAAGGGAATAGGGATACACCTAGCACGGCAGAATAAAAATTCCCACAGTAAGGAGCAAGGTCAGCATGAAATGGAAAGAGAACATCATGATGACAGAGCAAGCAACATCTATTTATAAGGAACCTTGGGTGGATAGAATGATTAGAATTGTAAACAACTGGAGTCATTTATGTGATGCATAAGCCTTTAACTACTACGCTTGAACAAAACTAGTATCGCTAAAAGCTTCATGTAAGACTTAACGTTAGCAGATATAGTCCCCAAATCAGGACAGATAGTGTGCAAAATAGATCCCTAAAAATGCATTGGGGTTATTCAACAAGCCTGAAAGCATAAAAGGCATGGGGCCAGTGCCCTTTGCTATTAGGCACCCTGGACACTATGAAAGTAATAGATAGAGACCTCAAGTGACAGCAAGAAGGAATATTTGGAATGAGAACTAGAGACCAGATTACATAGAAGAGTTGCTAATATAAATATTCACTTCTGTGAATCGGCTATTGATCATGGCAAGCTTTTGATGAAGTCGTTATATTTCCCATGTTATAAAGAACTTACCAAATATCTTATATACTATACTATAGTAGCTTAAAAGACCAAGACATAGCTACTCCACATTGAATAAACATGAGCAAAATTTGACACAAATGCAATATGACTGACATGATTCTTGCTTACCCAGCCCTGTTAGTATTGGTAATTTGGTAGGAGTTGAATAAGCCAAATTGAATTAATTGGTAAGCAGATGCAAACTTCGGGAATAGGCAAAGGTGACATTCTATCAATATACACTCACCATTGTTCAAGCTTCTAGACAAACATTTTACACACTACTATCACAATCAGAACAAAAGTTATTTAAGAAAATACCAATGGATTTTCTTCTCCTAAAGCTACAGGAATTACAATTTCATAAAGAACATTTTTCTATGTTCTAGGGTGTGGGATGAGATGCATCACATGATTGCGGCTATTTTAGAAGTGACAAGTACAAATGAAAAATAACAGCACCTTAAGAGTACCACTTCAAGCAACATATGTTCTCCAAGACACCCAAGCACACAAATGTGATGTTAAGTCCACCATAAATACTATGTATTAAAATTCAATAATGTTGTTAGTTCTTACGAGGCTACACTTATGTTCCAATTAAGACTTCATTAACTATTACTCCCTCCCTCTCAAAATGAGCCTCCATTTTCCCATTTTTGTAAAATTTAGGGCTTTAAATCAATTTGGTGGCTGAACTTTAAAAAAAAAAAAAAAAAAGGGGTTGCCATAAAATCAATTAACTGTTATCCTTAACTGCTGACGTGGCATTGTTGACTGACTTTGACCTGGCGGTCAGTTTTTTCCTCTCCAAAACACTAAAGATTTCATAAAATTATTGTTTTGCATGTTCAACTTAAACAAGTTTTTAACTTGGTGTATTTTTTAGAGGAATACGATTATGAGTTTAAATTTGAGAAAAGATAACACTTATGGACAAATCTAAATGATTTAGTCACGTTTTAGGCCAAAGAAACAAATATTCATATGAAACAATAATAATCACAAGGAACATGATTATTAGTTCTTTTGTCAAGAGAGAGAGAATCATATTCATATGCCAATTTGAATATTTTGAAGTCTGATTCAAGAGAAATTTTAAAATAGTAGGGTTCCTCTATAAGTTTAAGTCAGATTATTGCTGTCCATAAACATCCGTTTTTTTAAAATGTAAATTAATAGTAGTGTTCCTCTAAAAGATGAATGAAGTTAATAAAATCATCTAAACTGAACTTGCAAGCACTGAGTTATGATTTTTAACTGTTTTAGGAAGGGCAAAAAATTGATCTAAAGTTTTAAAAATTAAGAACGATGTAACAAACTCAAAGGATACTAACTTATCTTAAGAATATTAAAAAAAGTTGACTCATTTTCGAACAATTTTTTTAGAGAGAATAGATACTCATGTTGGGGTGGAACTACTCCCACATTCATGGAAAGAATATTCTTGTTCACAAAATCATGGAAGAATATCATATAGCTAATGGATATCCTCAAATAAAAGGAGTAATTACATAGAACTACCCCTCTGCGAGGATATAAACACATAACCACCCCATATTTCAATACTCGTCAACTAACTACCCCATGTTATAGACCAAATTGAAAATCGTGAAATCTAAAGGGAAGTCACTAACGTTGTTAACTTTATGGACCAAATTACAATTTTTCCCTTCATTTCACTTCAAATCTTCAAACTTATGCCATTAAAACCAGAAAATATGAAAAATAAGAAAAATTCATGACTTTGAGTTCTAATGTCCGATTTTTATGGTTTTTAAGTTTTAACTTGATTTCATGAGTTTTTTCGAGAGAAACTTGATTACAACATTAATTTTGAAAAAAAAAAGAAAAAGAAATCTAATAGATAAAAGATGACCATTTTATAATTAGACATAATTTAATTATGAAAAATAACGAAAAATAATCAAAACTTTTAGCTCCAATCTTTGTTTTGAGTAATTTTTTACTTGATTTCATAGAATTTTTCAATAGGAACATGTTTACAACTTTAAACTTTCAAAAAATAAAATTTCCTTGATGAAATTGAGCATTTACATTTCATAAAAAAATCTGAAAAATTAGTTGAAAATGAAAAAATATTTATAGTTTTGTGTCATGAGCTTCGATTTTAATGATTTTTACTTGATTTCAAGTGTTTTTTCAAGAGTAGCATGATTGTGGATTCAAATTTGAAAGAAAATGAAGTAATATATGGTTGAAAATTTCAATGAAGAGAAGACAACTAGTTCTAATCTTTCAAGTCAAATTAAAATCACAGTTCCATCTTTCCAAGTGGTTACTAGAATGAGATCCAAATATACAAGCCATTGCCATCCAGACTAGAATAAAATGCTTTCCCTATTCAATGTTAGCTGAAAGGTCTAGCAAACTTTCCAATATTTTGAAAGCAAGAGATCACTACCTGAAACCAGGCTTTAAGAAAATTAATGGCTAATACTTACTGATCTAACAGCCACGAAACTTAAGCATCAAGAGCAAAGGACAAAGGATTATGATTTTAGAGTTGAGTATCTATTTTCCAAATCACTCCATCAAATGCAATGGCAGTAGATTAATTAACTTAAACAGACAATTATCTTATGGGACAATCAGCTATGAAAGCAAAAACCCTAAAATCTACTAATTCACCCATTTACCCAAATCGATTATGGTCTCAAATAGAGTCAAGCGGGCTTCACTATTTTCAATCTTATTACAACCTTAGATGTTACTTTATTATAATTCAAGCTTCGAACAGTGCAAGAAATAAATAAAACATGCAAGAGAGAAGAGAGTAGGGACGGAAGAAGTATTGTAAAATACCTATTGAAGTAGAAAACCCTGATTGATTCTTGAGAGAAACAGTCAAGAAGTCGGGAGAGAATAGGGAGGTGGAAGCTTGAAGAGACGGCCAAAACGTTAGGTTTCTATTGAGAAACGTATGAATTGGGATTGGAATTTGATACTCTGCCAATATATCGTCACTCACTGCAGCTTTGCAAGTTGCAAACCTCGGCATCCTCTTCATAACGCAACTATACATGAATTTTTATCGGGGATAACTGCAAATACCCCTCAAATTTTGAACGTTTTGCACATAAACCCCCTCAAGAATTTTCGTTAGTAGATACTCACCCAAAATTATAAAAAATAAAAAATAAATAAAAAACTTTTTTTGGTTAGTTCTTTAAGTTTGGTGTAAAATGACTAAAATACTCTTATATTTTAATTATTTATTATTTTCATAAATTAAATAAAATAAAACAAATAATAAAAAATAAAAACCTAATCTATCTATACCTACCCCCTCTCTCTCTTTCGCATCTCTCACAATCTCCAACCCCAAACTCCATCAGCCCTAAATCTACAATCCACAAGCACCAATCTCCATACAAACTCCATCAGCCACAACCACTCATTTCCTTTCGCTGCCGCCGCATCATCCACCACCGATGCAACCTCCTTTCGGCTGCCTCCACGCAGCCTCCTTCGGTCGAGCATGAAACCAAAAGAGACAAAACCCGCCGCCGCCGCTGCTGCTCCACACCACTGGAGATGAAACTCGTCGGTCGAGCACGAAAATCGCCAAAACCATTAATAGAGGCCGTTGGAGCTTGCCGGAGCTGTCGATCTGGCTTTGCTCAAGTCATATTAGCCTCTAGCGTCACCTCCGGCGAGCTCCAGCGGCCTCCACTCCGCCGCACGCCGTCTTTCTCTCTTCACCGGTGAATCTTGTTTGGGTTAGGGCTAGAATCTAGAATAGGGTTAGGGTTTGTTTAATTTTTATCAATTTAATGTGAAATCTTTGTTTTGTTTGGATGATATGGTGATTTTGTGTTCATTTGATTCAATTTGGGAATTTCTTTTGTGATGATCGATTTTTGTGTTTATTTGATTCGATTTGGTAATCTTTGTTTTGTATTCATTTGATTCAATTTGAGAACCTTAAAAACAATTAGACACTGAAAATCCGGCAAAATCAACACACATTCCGGCAAAAATTCCAACTTCCGGCAAACAAAACCCAGTTTTCGGCACCGGAATATTCAACCGGTTGCCGGAACCTTCAAACATTCAAGATGAAATATGAATGTTCTTTTTCAATCATCACAAGGGTAAATTGAATAAATTGAATTTCGGCAAAAATTTACAACTTCCGGACACTTAAATCAAGATTCTGGTATTCCATATTCCAGTAAAAAATCTAGATTCTGGTAAACATTTGAAGTTTTTGGCGATAACTTGAACTTTCCGGCAACCACTAGAAGTTTCCGGCGCCGAAATCTTCAACTGTTCTAACTTAGAAATGAAATGGAGAAGAAGGGTAAAATGGGTATTTTAAAAAATTAATAAGTCATGTGAAAGACATGTGAGGAGAGAGAGTGTTTTTTGGTTAGATTTACGGAAAAGTTAACGGAAATTAGTTTTTTACAACTTGAGGGGGTTGAGGGGGGTATCTGCAATTATCCCAACGTGGAAATTACTATTTTTAAACAAAAAATTAAAATAAAATAATAAAAAATATTTTCTCACTTTCTCCGACCTCTCTCTCCTTACTTTCTCAATCTATCTCTCTCTCATCATTTTTTCTTGGGATAATTGCAAATACCCCCCTCAAGTTTGAATGTTTTTCACATAAACCCCCTCAAGAATTTTCGTTAGCAGATAGTAACCCAAAGTTGCAAAAAACCAATTTTCGTTAATTTTTCCGTTAAATCTAACAGAAAAACACTCTCTTTCCTCACATGTCTTGCACATGAATTATTATTTTTTGTTAAATACTAATTATACCCTTCTTTTTTAAGTGTTTACCGGAAACTTCAAGTGTTTGAAGTTTCCAGTGCAGGAATCTTCAAGTGTTCGCCGGAAAATTCAAACCCTTGAAGTTTCTGGCATCAGAAACTTCATGAGTTCGTCGAAAATTCTTTAAGTGTTATTTTTTGCTAGAATTTGTAATTTTTTTACCAAAATTTGTGTTTTTTTTTTGAAATCTGAGTTGTATTCATCTCATTATCATTATCAAAACTAAAACCATACAAAATGCATAAAATTTACAATGATCCGGTTCAAAATGAAATCCAAAATCCAATTTATAACCATTATCACATAACAAAAAATTTAAACCATAACAAAATCCAAAATCAAAACTAACTAAACTCTACCAAAACTCTAATAAATTCATCCAAAATTAATGAACCATACAAGAAAATCAAACATAACAAATAAAAAACAAATCTGGCGAGCTCTACAGTTTTTGCGACGACGGCGAAGAGCAGGTCCGGCTAGAGGCGCTGCAGATTCGCCGAAAGCCTCCAGATCTTTGGCCGGCGAGATCCGCTGCAAATCGTCGGTCGTGGAGCACCGGCGAGAGGCGTTGTAGATCCGCCGAGATCCACTGGTTTCATGCTCGACGACTGTGGTGCGACCGAGGCGGAGACGACGACCGAGGAGAAGGCTTGCGGCAGCCGAGGCGGAGGCTTGCTGCGGCCT
>JAYMTK010003179.1:0-12614 GCA_036897405.1 Pelargonium myrrhifolium | reverse complement strand
TGGACGGAGGGACCATTTCGGTCCATTTTTGGATACTACGGGGACCATTTTGGTCCAAAATGAAGTTTAGGGACTATGTTGGTCTATTTTTGATAGTAGAGGGACCATTTGGGTGCTTTTTCCTAAATATTAAAACAAGTTCTGCATTTATCTCTCAAAATAAACATTTGCAACTCAATTTCTAGTTGTATAAATAGCTATTCATGCCTCATAAAACATGGCAAGGATATGCAAATTGTGCTAACATTATCATCATTGAATTTTCACAATATTTCACGAGTTTATGCTTCCACTTTCACTAATTTTAGTTTCAACATATTGCTTGCATTTGTTTATTTTCAAGGTTGGTTAGAGTTGCATTATTTAATGGTTCTACTTCCTAAGAATACTATATTAGCTTATTTAGCTATATTCATCACAACAAAGTTCATATGATTTATGCTGAATATTTCTCTCTTCATTTGTCCATACCATTTACAATTACAAGTTTTGCTTTCTATAAATACTAATGCTACCTAAAATAATCCTAAATCATAATGACGAATGATAACTCGACATGCGGCAACCGAGCGCCTTGTTAGCCCTTTCTCAAAAATTTGCTCCCAAATTCAGGCACCCAAAGACATATTCCCCAAAATTGAATGATCACAATTAGGAAGGTTTACCTTACAATTGAGGAACTTGTGCCCACAAAAGCACATCCCCGCATGTTCAGGCAACATTCAATTGAAACTGGTCCCATCCAAGAAAAGTCGGTCGCAACCAAAACGGTGATTTCGCTCTTTGAGTCGTTCAGTTGTTTTGTTGTGCCCCAAGACATTTTTGAGGCCCCGAAGGAACCCAAGACATTTACCTCATGTAATGAACAACTATCAAAATTCCTCGCCTTGTCAGGTAACCAAAAGGCTCCCCACCTTATTAGGTCACCACCACAATGTCTCGTTTCATCTTAACATTGATATGCTATCTGAAGCAATAGAAGCTTCACTCCTCCCCGCAATACTTGAAGGGCATTTGGGAGCTCTGTAATTCACCTAACGTTCGTGGTCGGCACGCTCCGAAGTCTAGAACTCCAACACCCAGAGCAGACCTCGCTCATCCAATAATCAACCACACGACGACACATGACTAGCTTAGCTTGCAAGTATAAATATCTTTTTCCTTTATAAGATGAAGGGATCTCGCAATTTACAAGAGATTTTCTCTCTCTAGAGTCCTCCCTAACGAGGAGTGAGTGTGACTCGGATTACCCCGTTTGAGATTCTTATTCCCATGTCCGAGACACTTTTCTGAGAACACATCCGAGTCTCCCTTAAAGGTTTGCTACCCTTGCGCATGCACCAGGAACTCAAAATCAAGGATTCATGCCTCCAACTCCGTCCTCAAGGGCCCAAGCCTCTACCTCTATCCTTGGACTTCAACACTTGAAACATTTTCAAGACAACTTCCTTAAAACGTGGACAAGACACCAACACACTCTAATGTACCAGATTGACCAAGTCAACATAGGCGCATCACATAGTGTTCGTAATGTAACAGCAGCTCAGGCATGGTGAGTCTTAGTTTCTTCCGGTTGAAATCAAATAAATACTTGACAGTACATCATTTGTCCATATATCCAATTGATATCCTCCCTAATCTGATAATCCTACACAACATTTGCTCCCTTTCATTTTGTCTAATTTAACTTGTAGAAAATAAAGGAAGCTGATCTCTCCGTGTGCAGATAGATGAACTACAGAATTTTAAATAATCATACAAATCCAACTTCTCATAATTGGGCACAAAAGAGGAGATAGTAAGTGTTTTCAAAACTAAGTTTATTCTCTCCTCTCTTTTACTGTTAACCCAAGGAAACAACGAAAAGAAGACAATGCAAAATAGAAAACAGCAATAGGATTGGATGAGTTATACATAACTCATTCACATCATAACAAAGATTCTGAGGAAGTCAATTGTTTTCAATGGTGACACATGCAGGTGAATTTGGGATTGTCAAAGACATAATACATACTGTTCCTTATCAGCTGCTTCATGGCAAACAATCACTTCACTTCCATACCTTTCATAGCCTCGCACTCAAATACTCAATCAAATTCAAGTTACTCCGCCAGAAATCAACTCGTTCATAGATATCATTTCCTTTCATCGAACCATGGGTACATCCAAAACACAGATAATGTTTACAAGTGGCACACATTTCCAATCAACATTTGATTATGATAATAACTATGCTTTGTATTTAAATGATCAGTAGTGACAAATGAATCAAGGCAATCTATATAGAATTAACATCAGATTTAGCAAACCACAAGGGAGAAGTTTTCAATGGTATAGAAGAATTACAACATACCTCCAATCTACGGCGAAACTGAGCCTCCTTGGTCTTTAACAATACAGGCAGAGGAAAGAACACACCTTTCTCTACACAAGTTTGGTGCCTAGGCTTAATTCTATTCTCTAAACTAAACGAGAAGTATTGTGGATACTCCTTGAGCTCCTTCAATCCCCTCCCCATCTCCACCACAAAGTAATTGAATTTGGGCTCGTAGCTATCCTTAATGCTAAGGTTAAACAGCTGCGGAAACCTCAGAAACATGGACACTGCGTCTCTGTGAGAATACCCAACATTCTCGAAGTACTCGATTCTGGGTAATAGCTTCTCCTCAACACTGCAGGATAGGAGATCGGTGTGCTTGTGCACCTCCAATATGCCGATGGACTGGAGGAAGTACATGGTGGGGCGGAGGCGGTTTTTAACGCTGCAGGCGAGCAATCTGGGCCGTCGATTGATGACTCTCTTGAGATCGGAGCCGTTGACGCGAGCCTCCCGGAGGAGGAAGGTGAAGACGGGGATGATGTCGGCGAGGCGGGAGGAGAGGACTTCCGGGCACATGCCGACGATCCGGTGGAACTCGTAGGCGTTGAAGCCGGTGGAGGTCATGAAATCGACGGTGGCTTTGATGTCGGAGAGGGAGGCGGAGACGATGGGAGGGTGATCGGAGATGAGGGAGAAGAAGTCGATGCCGATGGAGTCGAGGAAGAGCATTTTCTCTTGGAACTCATCGGCGGCAGGAGCGAGAGGCGGGGAGGAGGAGACGGGTTCGTTGTGGGGTTGGGTTTTGGGAGGCTTTGGTGGGAGGGAGATGGTTGTTTTGGAGGAAAATGGGAGGTTTCTGGGGCGAGAAAGTGAGGGAAAATTGGGTTTGGGTCGGGAAAAAGAGGAGGGGAAGGGAGTGTTGTTGGGGAGGAGGTGGAGTGTGTCTTGCATTGCTACATGGCTTGTGATGATGGAAATTCTGGTTGGGGAAATACGTCGAACAGGTTGTGGTGTGTGTCGAAGATAAGGCTGAGGAAACAAAATTGGGATGATTGGAGATTTTGTGTAAGATAGAGTGCCACTATATTATCTGAATCCGAAGCCAAATCCAAGTGTTGAAGAAGTTGGGATAGAGAGAGAGTGTAGGCCCGTTTGTAATGGTCTGGGCCTATGTTTATGGTGTTTGTGGGTTAGTAGTTGGGTTGGGCTAAGCTGAGCTTGGTTTGAACAAAAATACTGAAGTAGAAACTGATAAAATAAACATGTTTTTCTGTCCTTAATTTAAATTTATATTATTTTAATTTAATATCCTTAATTTAAATTTAAATTATTTTAATTTAATATCCACGTCAACAATAAATTAACCAATAGAATGTTGACACATCAACATTTTTATCCACCTATACGGTTAACTGTTCACGTAAGTATATTTAACGGATAAATAGACGGAATTTAACAGTAGAGACTAGATTGATTATAAATGATTAGGTATCAAATTGGTCATTGCATATAAATTTGGAAAAAAAAACGCTATCCCTTTCTTTGTTGGAGTAGGAGAAATGAGGAGGTGCCAAAGATGTTGGTTTCGTCTACCAACTCCCCCACATAAACCAGTAAACCACACACACTGTACAGTTGACTCCCACAATCCTAAAAAAACCCTTTTTTTTTCTTTCTTATCCATCCTCGCCTCCCTCACACACCATTTCCATTTCCACTTTAGTCTCTGAACGAACATGGCGCTCTCCGCCGCTTCTTCGACCCTTATCTCCTCTAACCCAAGGGCTTTCTCCGCCGCCTCCTTGCCCTCTCTCTCCGCCCAAACCCTAACCATCGCCTCCTCCTTCACCGCCCTCCCCAAATCCCTCCAATCTCGCGCCCCTCGCTCCCTCTCCGCCGTCACTGCCTCTCCTTCTCGCCGCAGCGTCGTCGTCAGGGCTGCCGTAAGTCTTTTCTTACTCATTTCTCTTCTTTCACTGTCAGTTTGTTTGAGGATTGTCAATTGCTGTTCGCTTTGCTGAAATCTACACATATTGCATTAACATTGCTCCGATCATTCGGGTTCGTTGCTATTGAATTCAAAAAGAAAAGATGTAGGATTTTAGGAACATTACATTGCAGAAGCTTTAACGATTTAAGCATTTGGAATTTTTAAGTTTTCGTCATGTTAGTTGATTTTACCTCTATTTATGGAAGTACAAGTTTGTGTAATGAAATGTATAAAATTATCCGTCTGTCTGTTGTTGTATAGGGTTTAGGAACTGAGCATTGTAATGTTTAAAGCTTGGAGGGGTTTTGTTTGAAAATTCAAATTTATTTCTTTGTCTCTTAGAGATTAAATGCAAATCTGAAATGGACCAGCAGAACCTATTTGATACAAGTTTGTGCAATTGGGGATTAGAATTTACTTTATAATTGTATTGGCTTCCAATTAAATTGGATTACTTATGGTATATATATATATTATTTGACAACAGATGTGTATTTATATTTCACCTCTTTGTGCAGAGTGAGCTCCCACTAGTTGGAAATCCTGCGCCAGATTTTGAGGCAGAGGCTGTGTTTGACCAAGAGTTCATCAAGGTAGTACAGAAAGAAGCTTGGAACATTTTGTTAGTGGATTGTCATGTTCCATATTGCATGCATATGATCTTCGAATTAAAGAGATTTGGATTTCAAAACTAGTAGTTGGGCTTTCAAATATTTACCTTTTCCCCATTTTCATGTGCATGGGCGTAATTTTTCAGTCTTTTTCAAATATTTAGCTAGTAGATGACTTCTGGCATCATGACACCCTAGTTCTCATGTCTCCAAGAATTGAAAAGTTGAAAATTTACCTTTTTACTGAGGAAAAGATACATTTTCTTCTATGGTTTTGGAGGAAACTGAAAGGTTCGATGGGCTACACGAGAGGGAGTAGCCATCCTCTTTCCCTAGGCTCCTCCTACCCCACCCAATAAGTTTTGAATACAAGGCCCCCTTATTAGAAGCCCCAAAGTTTAACCATTAGGGGCAAGGATAGTTTACTTTTGCATTTGGTAGTACCATTTTCCTTTAACATGTTGTGAAAATATTTCTCTGTAGAAAGATCGGATTGGTATTAGTGCATCACATTTGCTATTAGATCTTCTTCTTCTTCTTATAGTTCTTACAACTTAATGATTTTTCATATCAGGTCAAACTCTCAGAATACATTGGAAAGAAATATGTGATTCTCTTTTTCTATCCACTGGACTTCACGTTTGTTTGCCCCACAGGTTTGTTAGATTCTGAACAAAAGTTAACTAAAATGAAAATCTTATGAATGCTGAAAGCTTTTTTTCTAACTGCTCGCAGAGATCACTGCTTTCAGTGACCGTCACGCTGAGTTTGAGAAGATCAACACAGAGATACTTGGTGTCTCGGTTGACAGTGTGGTAAGTTGTTTCCTGCTCCATTTGTATGAATAATGTGCAGATATTATGGTTTGACAAGAAGTTTTTGTTTGTTGTATTATAGCTTTGAAAATTGTCCTACCTCTAATCTGAAAATGCTTATTTATGGTCATGTGTTTTATGAAGTTCTCACATCTTGCTTGGGTTCAAACGGATAGAAAGTCTGGCGGTTTGGGTGACTTGAATTATCCACTGATCTCTGATGTCACCAAGTCAATTTCAAAGTCTTATGGTGTATTGATTCCTGATCAGGTATGTGATAATTTAATTTTGCATAGCATCTTCCTAATACAGCATACTTATTCTCCTTATTTTCCTTTCAAAATAACAAAAAAGTTTCTCATTTGCAACATGATGGTAAAGAATATGCAGAGCTGGTTTTATAAATTACCTTAACTTGGAGATATATCACATATTTAAGTCTTGTTTAAGGTATCTTTTTATGTATGATTTGGCGCAATGAAGTGGTGTGACAGTAGCAGATACTGCAGTGGATGTATTTGCTCAATGTTTCAGATGATCATGTATCATTTCATTTGATTATTGCCTCTGTATAGCCATATTACAGTAAACTAGACAGATAAGCGTATTAGCACTTGAAGTGGCACATTGATAGTTGCTGAATTACAAACTCATATCTTTTGCATCAAACCAGAAAGAATGTTCCAGTGACATTCAAGCGAAGCAATTTTGTCAATTCTACAACAGTGAAATATGTGGCGGCACGGCAATGTCTTCTCTTAATCCCATGTTGATAGTTGTCTTAGATGTTTAGTTTTAATGTTTCAGGGAATCGCATTGAGGGGACTTTTCATTATTGACAAGGAAGGAGTGATCCAACACTCCACCATTAATAACCTTGCTATTGGTCGTAGCGTTGATGAAACATTGAGAACTCTCCAGGTAAGTTATTTACAGTTGCTTCAAATATCTTTAAATGCTGACATGTCGGTTGCATTTCATTAGAATTCAATTGCCTACTTTTTTGGCTTCTATATTCGGTGGTGCAGGCCTTGCAGTATGTGCAAGAGAACCCGGATGAGGTTTGCCCAGCCGGGTGGAAGCCTGGGGAGAAGTCCATGAAGCCAGACCCTAAGCTCAGCAAAGAGTACTTCGCAGCAGTCTAAGTTTGTGGTATGTCGTGTAGTTATCAAAAAGGGAGGTGTAAACAGGATATGTTATCATGTAGTAATGTCTTCTTAGTCGTTATGAGTTCTATAAGCAATTTTTTGGAATAAATTCATTAGACAGAATTTAACTGTTTTCTTTTGCATTGGAAAAGCAGTGATGTCATTTCTTTCCTTATCTTTTGAGTTTAAGTTAAACAAGTCTCGACCGAGATTTATAATCCTCCCTCACTCTACTCCTTTTGATACAAATAATAAAAGGAACAGTACACTAACTGATGAAATATTAGTTTATAATACTTGGATAATTGTTCCTCGAATTATCTATCTGCCTTCATATTTTATCTCAAAATATCTCATTGAATGTTGATCAATATATAATGATGCTATAAAATCTAATAATCTATACATGATATAAAAACTAATTAATGAACTACTACTCTGTATTACGTATGAGCTGACGAATTGCATCTCCCATATTTTAGGTAG
Organism: Pelargonium myrrhifolium; assembly: GCA_036897405.1. Classification (NCBI taxonomy): domain Eukaryota; kingdom Viridiplantae; phylum Streptophyta; class Magnoliopsida; order Geraniales; family Geraniaceae; genus Pelargonium; species Pelargonium myrrhifolium. Next base: position 5,244 of record JAYMTK010003179.1, on the reverse strand, counting down.
TGTTGGATTGATTTGACTTTACATGGAATCTTTGAGGATCATAACAAATCTAAGTTAATGAAGTTGGCTCAACTGGTCATTAACAACTAACAATAATGTGCTTCTCAAGTCACATATATACATACATGTGAGGTTGCTCACAAGGATTCAATCTTCCAAACATAAATAATACTAGTTCCCATTACTTAATATTTTGTAATTTTTGATAAAATTATTTCTCTCTTTAGATACTTGTGAATAGTCGTTATAGATGAAAATTTTAAATTATTTGTGAGAATACAAATTAGTTTCAACTACTTACTAAAATCATTTCCCAAGATCCAACATTATTTATGTGATTTCGTATTTTTGTTAAATTAATGTCGGTTGACTTAATTGGAAGAAACAACAAAAAAATGTCTCAAGTGTTTATATCATTACAAGACTGTCAGATTTTAACTTCTTTTTTTTTTTTTTTTAAGATATAAGAATTGTTTGAGTTGTTTATTGTAAATATCTAAAAAAGTAAAATGTTTTTAAAGATAGTTGGAATGAGACAAAATGTATGCTGAAGAAGATTTTTATTATAAAAAAATTCCAAGATGAAAGGGTATTTGACACAAATTTCAACATGTAGATAAAATTGTCCTAATGGATTGACCAACACAATAGAGAGTAGTTTTCTCATTTTACCAAAATTCTTCTCCACTTCACCTTATGTGATTTGAACTTAAGACATCTCAAAGAAAAGTGTGTGCCTTAAACTATTAAGTTATCCTCTTGGGGACTAGAGTATACAAGCATTATAATAGAACTGAGTTCAAGAGATATTTCATCTAGATTTACCAATTGTATGTCAACCGTACGCGAAACTAGAACTGACTTTCACATACAGTAAAAAATAACATTTATATATAAACTGGGGTTAATCCATATCACATCCGGGCATACCGATTGTTGGTTGATCGTGAAATTAAAACAACCTACTCCATAGAATAAAACATGTGTACCTAAATATGAGGTCGATCCACATAACATTTGAGTCCATCGTATTATGTTTTTTTTCTTGGTTAACAAAATCAAAATAAATTTCAATCTTAACACTGTGACTCTTGGTTGGTATAATTTTAGTCATCACCCATGGACAAAATTGTGGATCAATTTCCCACAAAAGTTGTTGTTTGAGGTGCATGAGCAACTAACTCAAGTGGACAAAACTCCTTCCAGATTTCTTGTGCAACTCAAACGTATAGAATGAGGGGTTCATTCTCCAATAGTCAAACAAACATTGAGTTAATAACTTTAATGGAGTCAAGGGACCTCCCAAACAATTACATACTCATGCTGACTGAAAAGAACATCTAGTCACTTTTTGTTTTGTTTTAAATTAACCGGCTGATTTGAATGAAAGAACTTATAATCGTTTTTTTATGAAAAAGCAAAACTCATATCATTAAGTAAATAAGAGTGTAAAAAATGACTACAATTGAGTTACCACAATCCAAAGAACGAATAAAGTTAAAAAACATCAATCAGACAAAAACACAGGTTTTATGAATGTCCAAACACTAAGAATCTAAAATTGCAAGTTGGTACAAAACCAAGAGGTATCCAACCTTGCCAAATAAGAACAAGAAAGAAACATAAAATAGCACCTAAAAAACTTCTCGCGATGCACAAATCATATCATGAGATCCGAGTAGCAATATTGACCACCTTCACGGCTGCAATTGAAAGTCATAACCAGTTTTAACCAAGCAAGGAGACCACTCCCCATCAATTGAACCCAAAGTCAACTCAACCTTGAGCAACCGATACCTCCTATACTCATTATAACATGCAGACCTGAGCGTTCAGGTCCGCCACCGCATCCTCTCCCTCTCATCTTTCAGTTGCCATCCGCTTTCTCTTTACCAATGGGACCAAACCGCCTTCGTGCATCTCCTTCTCCGCCACTCCCTCTCTCGTCGTCGGTACCATTTTTGATACTTCAGCTTTTTCACTTCTTGCGTCTCAAACATCAGATCTGTGCCAATGAGAACCCGCTCCCTATTATTGCTCCTTGCCGGAGCCATCAAATATGTAGAAAAAGCTCTCTTACCCCACATTTTTCATGTCGTACAAACGCTGACATGAATCCTCACTGTGACCCATAATCTCGCATAAGAATAAAAAAGTGGCACTTTTTCATATTTGAAATACATTCATCCCCACTCCCCACCTGCTATCTTAATGTGGATTTTCCTCTTAATAGGTTTCTGATAGCTTATAACCGTTTAAATAAGAGAAATTGATTATAAAAATACATGAGACTTTTTTAACCCTTATTGTCCATTTTGAATAAAGAATTAATGAAGAAGAAAATCATCACAACAAATTCTATATATCATTGCAAAATTTTAGCTTTTTTGTTTCAACACAATTCAATATGAAATCTTTACACACACTTTTTAGTAGTTTAAATCCTAAAATATTTATATTTTAGAGTTTTTTTTTTTTATCGGCGAACAATACTTTTATTAAACACACTCCCAAAGAGAGAATAAAAGTATAAAGACCTAACAGGGCAAAACAAAAAATATATACTAGAGCATAGAGCGAAAAAGTGAGAGAATGAAAACTTTATACAACTTAGATACGCCGGTGGTTGACTTCTATAACGCGAAGCCGCTCGATAACTTCTTCTTCCGGACCTTGAGCCCTTACCCCCAACGATTGGCATAATCCCCAAAGTAGAGTGGTTGATGTGGAGGAAGATGAGATAGAAAGAGGTTGTAGATTAGTGTCTCAAGATGATCGGTGACGGTGGACCGAGGGGAGGCGATGGGGGCGAGAGCATAGTCTTGAAAAATCTGAAATTGTTGAATTGAATTCAACGCAATTGATGAGCTCATAAGATACTAGAGAAATATGGGGAGGAGAGGCACATGGGCTGGGCATATCAAGAGAATTATGCCCATCAACATGGATTGAACAGTCAGCTTCGCCGGAGTCGGAGCTAGAAAAGTGGTTGAAACTCCAGGGAGAGACCGCTGAAGCAAAAGGATGCAGATCGAGAGCTCCGTATTCACTGGAGAGAATGTTAAAAAAAGATCCACCGATGTTGAGATTGACCTCCATGTGAATGGGACTGAGCTTGAATCAAATTTAAAATTGATCGAGATGCGAGTCTTGCAATGAACCGGAATGATAAAAGAGAAGGTCACCATAAAAATTTGAGATGTTGCGCATCGTGTCTAGGTTCCAAGCATGGATGGGAACTCCACGGATTGAGACCCAACGACAAAACCTCCCGCTACTCAATTTGAACTGGGGCAAGTCGATGATTAAGAGACAAATCACTGGAAAAACCAACGCCACCCCGATCTTTCCATGTCACCCAAAAGGTCTTCATCGAAAAAAGATAAAGCAAAAACCTTGAGACAAATAACGTGAACAGAGATGTCAAAAACGTTCTCGCCCAAAAATCGGTCATGAAGATAATCACCTGAGACGTCTCCTCTGGAAATGGCAAGAATGGTACATTTAAATTTGTTAGTCAAGTGTGAGGAGACCGCCTTTGAACAATTGGGGGATGATGATGGTCCATGACTCACGTTACGGAAGGAGAAGCAGGGAAAGATACCACCATGGGGGCTTTTGGTGGGGGTCGCTTGAGGTTTGGGCACATCAGATTAAGAGAGGGGTTTAGCACTAAAAGAAAAATCACGATCTGTGACAGAAGTTTTCGTCACAAATCACTAAAATTTAGTCACAAAATTCGTTATGTGACATAATCATTTTGTCACTGTTCATGTTGTCGCAAATGTTTGTGACGAAAAATTTCGTCACAGATTCTGACAACAATTCATAATTGTGACGAAAAAATATGATTTATGTCACAGTTTGTGACTGAAAATTTTCTGTCACAGTTAGCAACTTCTTTTTTTTTGTAATAGGAGAGTTGAAAGCAAGGTCGATGATGATGCAATGGTTCAGCAGAATGCTCCCATTTAAGATGGCACATACACGATTTTCTTCAACAAAATTATCCACCGTGACGAAACCGTATCTTCTGTCTTTGGGATTTAGTTTTCTCGGAATGATGCATGTGATAGAATACGGATAACAAAATGCAATCAGATTTTGTTTCTTGGTCGGACACGGAAAAGAAAATGAAATTAAGTTCTTGTTTGTATGGATCATGCAGTCACAATAATTTTCCGGCATGTTATGTACACCTACAATTAATATTTTTATTTATGTCTGTCCATTATATATATATGATGGTTACCCTACAAACTGCAGGCCACCATTTTTATTTCATAATTTGAGCTTAAGCACATGCCTACATAGCATACATATATATAAAGAATTAATTATGTACTATTCTATTTAGTTAAGTATTGTGTTCCATTAAAAATACCAAAAAATCTGGAGGTGAAATAAAATTGCTATGAACGCGGAATTGACGTGGCAGATTGTTGATTGAGATTCTGATTTTTCTCTCGTCATCCATAGATTGAGTTGGTGAAATAAGAGAATGTTCAAACAAGATTAGTGGCTTAAAATCTAATCTAATATATACAATACTAAAATTAATTTTAGTCTATGTTCTGGTGTTGTGTTGTTATCAATTGATCTTATATATTAGTGATTTTGATTCACACCGACCATATATAAGAAAACTTTCCAAGCGTATCCAAAATAAATCTTGATACCTCAAACAATATTGTAGTAATGTATTTATTATAATTTGGTTATGCTTAATTTTATTATTCAACTAAAGATACTGAAATTGAGTTATTAACAACACCAACAAAATAAAAATTTGATCTAGAAATGGCTTACATGAGTAGAAATTCATTTACAAAGTGCTTGGTTGACTAATTAATCATAATTTTTACATGAAATAAAACTTGAGTCGTCCAGTTGACACTTCAAGCATGTTCTCTCCTCGTCGTAAAAGGAGTTGAATTTTTATCACAAGATAAGTATCATTTTTTAAATAAGTTAGTTATTCATGAGTGTCAACAATATTCTTATAAAAAGTAAGTTGACATCTCTCAACACATGATCATGAGATTACAATAATAAACATGTCACATTGACTTCTCCTTTGATGAAGCATAAAAAATCAGAAATATTCTCGATCAACGGGAATACGACACGTGGCCGCTTGGTAAAAGAATTATAGCCACGTGGACGGGCTCGAGTCAAAACCTTGGTGCGGCTAGAGTCAAAAGACCCGGACAGGAAGTCGGAGTCGGATCGGACCGAGAGCCG